>VZRF01000187.1:937165-1074665 GCA_013396875.1 Vireo altiloquus
AAAAAAAAAAAGAAGAAGAAGAAGAAAAAAGAAAAAGGAGCAGCCGGGGCGCATTTCACTTCCAGCCAGGCACGGGCGGCGGGGCCGGCCCCGCTCCGCGCCCCGCGCAGCCCCGGGCGGACAATGCGCCCGCTGCCCCCCNCGCTCCCCCCGCGGGGCCACCGCCCCTGCCCGCGCAGCACCACCACCAGCAGCAGCAGCAGCGTCCCCGCACGGCCCGCGGGGCTCGCTCCCGGCCGCCGCTCCCCACCGGCGCCCCTCGGGGATGCCGCAGGGTCCGCGCTCCCCGCACGCCCGGCGGGATGTCCGCACGCTGCACCCGGGCGCCGTGCTGAGCCCCTCCTGTCCCTACTTCGCGGTGTTTGGATTGTGAAGGAAGCTAGAATGTCTGGAAAAGCAGTTGTTCTACTGACTTAGTCCTGCAAATTGTTTTTCACGGGCATCCCTTCGCGTACAAGTGATCCTAATGAAGTCACTGTTAATGCCAAAATGCAGCTCTCGGGGTCAGGTCCGGAGCCCTTTCTCAGTGATTCAAAATGTTGGCAGCAGGAGGACAAAGTCTCACTCAGCTTTTTTTAATTATTAGTTAAGTAGATGAGATTTACAAAGAATCTCCCCTACTTCTCCAAATTATGAATGGTGTATTTTTTACATATAGCATGAACTAAAAGGAAACTTGCTGTTTCATAAAGATAATTCTCACAGTCATTAAAAATTTGCTTTCTTCCTCTGGCTGGTCATTATATTTCTGTTTATGAAAATCACATCTCCCTTGAGATCCTTGTAGTTCAACTAGGAGAGATAAAAGGGAGTGCATAGTAGATTCAGAACAAGAAAAAATGAAGACTTCTGAGAATTTAACTCAAAAAACTACTAGTCAAACTATGTAGGGTTTGACCCAGATGGGCCTGGTCCAAAAACTTCAAGGCCACATCTGTGCTTTCAAATCCATACGTTTCAAGCACAGGGAGGAAGGAGTTAGACTTGGGAGCTCATCTGAAAAAAAGATTCAAAGCATATGTAGTAACACTTCTGCAGGGAATTTGGACTGGGAGAGGAGGGTCAGGCTTGGAGCTCATTTTTAGAAGGAATTCCAAAGCACATGGATGTGGTGGAGGTCTGGTATGAAACAACTGCACAGCACAGCCAATGCAATGCCATTAAATGGACCATTTCAAACCAAATTGTTCTTTGGATGATTGCAAAGTCATTTTTCACATTATTCCAACTATTTATCTGTCTAGCAGAGAAAGCCCTAGCATTGTGAAATGCAGCAGTTGCAACAGCATCAATTGCTTGTCAAATAACTAATAAATGCATATTTTGTGCATTTCTTTTTTATGTATTTTAATAATTTATTTGGCCCATTTTTTATGTTGTGTATTTAAAGTGACGTATTTGTTGCTTTGAAGATTGTCTCTTGTTTTGGGAAGGGTAAAAGGGGAGAAGAAAGTGATTTAGATGAAGCAGGCTCATTGGGGCATGAACCTCACCTAGAGTGTGAAAACTTGTAAAAATTTTTTGATCCATATTAAGAAATTTGCAATCCTTATATCTCAGGTTGGCATATACACGAGTACCCTTTAAAACTTCATCAGCAAATATTTTATTTGGAATATCACTTATCTTCACTGTTTATGAGAAATAGAGAACAGCTAAGCGTAAGTGACCCCAAATGGGATGGGTCTATCCATTTAGCTTGTGAGATGGTGCCTCCATCATTCAGCTCTTGGGAATAAAACAAGGCCTTAGAAATGTCACGAGTTCAGCAGGTCTGAACAAGTGGTCTGGGGAAGAAGCCCCGGCTTTCACAGCAGATTACAGAGGTCCACTTGTGTCGAGGAACTTGCGTTGGTAACACAGCCACTCTTGTGCAGAGCTGCCTCCACATACGCAACGTTTGTTAGAGTTTAAAGCAAGACCTTTCTGATTACAGTCGATGACGCAGCCTGCAAAACCAAGGTTTTCACAGGAGAGCAAATCTGACAAAAGAATCCCAAATGTCAGTAACTGACTCCATGCACAATGAGATTCATGACTGTACTGCTCGGGCACAGGAGTAACACAATTCCAAGCTCGTTACGTTACTCTGGGCATGAATCACAACTGCAGGTAATTCTTCCTCCTCGCGGGAGAAAGAAAGCTTCAGCTATGCTCCAAGTGACAAATCTTGCGATTCTTAGCATGGTTTTGCTCAGCAAATTCCAGATGATTTCAGGGGGATTTAGCATGGTGTAACAACTAAACAGGAACCTCAAGATTTGACTCAGTAGAATTATAATGATCCTCAAACTACAGGGACCTCGAGGCATACAAAGCCTTTTGTTTTTCCTTCCACGGAGCCAGAAGTGAGTTAAGTAGTGAGTCTAGTAAAATATCAGAGTAAAGTACACCATTCACAAAACAGTACTAATGATTAAAGGATCTCCAATTCAACCCAGTGACCTCAGTGGAATTCTTAAAGTTAAAAAGCTATGACGTAGAGTATTATTCATTGCCCTTTCATTAGTGTTGACTACAGTCTACTTCTTCAGAAGATGGAAAACCCTTTTGAACCTTGCTGTACTATAAAGCAGTTGATAGGAAATGCATTTTAGCCAAGGAACAAGTGAATAAGACTATTCTAAGAATTAATTTTTGATATTCAATAACAGCAAAATTAATGACGATAGTTGCAATAGCAAGAGTTATCTGATAGATGAAAGCATCACACTGATTTTCCTGTCTGGGTAGTGGTAAGATACTGCTTTCTTCTGCTTTATCTCCTTCCTTTTTCCCCCTCTCCTGCCATGCTTCCTCCAGTTGGAGATGAAAGAAGTTCCGTCTCAGGTGGGTGCTGTTCTCTTCCACCTGCAAGTGGCATGCTGGTCATACTAGACCAACTCCAGAATAAGTGAGGGTTGACATGTGTTTTTTAAAGTGGAAAAGACCCATATAATACTTAAAAAAAAAAAAAATAAAAAAGGCACAGAGAAGCAGTAAAGTGCAAACTGTGTGGCTCCTCCTCTGCATTAAACTATCTAAGCCCATGTTGAACAGAAGTGTTTTAAGAAAAGGTTGCTCAGTTGTGAAGGAAAAACATATGAATTTTTCATGTTTCTAAAGATGTTTCTGACGCTCACAGTGGCATTGCCAGGGACAACATGGATCATATCTAAGCTCTTAATATTTCCAGGATCGAGCTGAAACAGAATTTTTGACCTCATCACTCTTAGACTCACAGATGGTCACAAACCACACTCAGCCTCCATTTCAACCACATTCCAACCAAACGCCTTTTACTCCATAAACGAAGAACTGCCCACAGCAATGATACCTCTTCAACAATTGCCTCAATCACTACCCTGCTGATGCTTTTTGGGCCACAAACCCTTTTATGAACATTTAAATTTTGGTTTGGTGACCACATGAGTGTTTTGACTGCTCATTCCCAACACATAAATGGGATGCCTGTCACAAGACACTGTTTTAGCTTTTGGGCCTTTGTCCTTGTTCCTCTGGTCTTGGCAGTTTTTTCAGCGCTTTTGCCTTAGGCATTTTTGCAATCTGGCGTGGTAGCACCTCCTGGCTTTAGCAACTTTGCAGCCTTAGCTTATTGCCTCAAAGCTTTGGCATGAGTCTGCACTGTGGCATCCTTTCAACTCCAAACATACTTGCTTCACAGGTTTTCCTTGGGTTTTTCTTGGATGTCAGCAACTGCCCTGACCCTAGAGGGGGAAGAAAGACTGATCAGCAAGTTCAAACAGTGTCTGTGCAGCAGAAAGATGTCTATCACAAATGAGCACATTCACTACATCACCTGCCAGATATTGCACATGCTCAGGTACCATGAGAAATTTTTCCAGGCCTTCTTCAAGATTATTCCTATAAATCTTCTGAGAGCCTGTGATGACTGGCTGGTCACAACCCTGGTGAACTTTGTAGTCTCAGACTGTTAAAGCACTGTGTGTCCATACTCCACTGGATATAGTTACTGGTTAAAGTGTTTTCTCTTTCACCTCTCTTCAAAGCCAAGACAACCCATAAGGTAGAGATAAATGTTGAGTTTAAGGGCTGGTAGTTGAGGACGACAAGTGCTGATTCAGTAGATGAGCTGTTTCCCAAAACAACCACCAGGAGACAGCCAGTTGTCCTTTGTACTGCCCCCACTAAAATACTCCTTTTCAGATAGTATCTCATCTTCTTTTCATTGTATTCAGGAAAATGAATCTTAGAAGTCTTAAAATAGAAGAATCCATGATGATGAGGTTAAAGATTCATGTCAGGTTATTCTTTGTTTTCTCCATCTGAAAGTCCACATCAGCAACTGCCTTCAGTGAAGGCCTGAGTTTAGAAATTCTTACTTTCTGTAAATTCCTAATAGTCACCTGTTATGTCTTGCAACTTCTCTCTCAAAGATCTTTGCATAGCTAACACAGTAACCTGGATTTCAGCTCATCAGAAAAGTGGAAAGGTGAAAAAAACAGTTGATGATGCCTAAAACTAGTGAGGCTCCTGCTACCATGTATCTTTCTATAGCTGAGGAACCTGGGCCAGGGCTATTCCAGAAATTTAGAAGCAATTGTCTTTTTCAGTATATTTTACTGGGGGTCAGATCTAGAATCTGTTTGCTTGGAATCTGACTGCAGATTGACCAGAATAAATTCAAAGATCATACAAAATTAGAAGGAATTTTTCTGTCACAGACTGCAGATTGATCATAATAAATTCAAAGATCATACAAAATTAGGAGTTTTTTTGTTACAGTTTCCCCAAGGAAAACATTGTTCCTATCCAAATAAAATGAACTTGCCGTTTATTTACTTATCCAAAACTATGGATGTCCTTCATAAAAGGGAATCCTTGAGAAATTTTAAAGTGTGATTTTTCTGTGTTCTTTTTCCAGTGGATATTTTACTGAGATGAAATTTGCTACCAACTGTAACAATATGCAGGGAAAGAGGAAAAATAACTTTTTTCAACATCATGTATAGTGTGCTGCACATAAAAAGAAAAGAAGAAAAGTAAAAAGTACTGCCATGACTTCAATAATCAGAACCTTTCCTTTAGCGTCTAAGAAATGACAAGTAAGAAAGTTTTAATATAGGAGAGGATTTTTATTTGCATTTCTTAACAATAAGGGTGGTTTATACTCCACCTGGTGTCTTTTCTCACATCATCTTTTATGGGCTTCTCTCAGTGACAACTACCTTTGTACAAAGGTTTCCTCCCCCCTTCTCCCCCTTCTCTGGTTCTAACTCTCTAGCAGGCTTCAGCATACAAACACAATGGGAGCATTGAAAGGAAGACAGTGGGACACCTCCTTTGATCTTGTGTTCTAATAACTTGTGTATGTTTGTGTCCAAAAACAATGTTCCAAGGCTGTGAGGACTGCTGCTGCCGAAAAGAATACTCATCACAGGGGCGGTGGAATAGTTAAACTCTATTCAGGAGAGTAAAGTACTGGCCAATAATGTAAACAGCAGACTGTAAACTCTACTAAAATGCTTTGATGACTGAAGAGAGCCCCACTCCACAGCTGACAACACAGACATCATAGGTCTGTTCAAAGCATGGCACTGAGGGTCACCATTAAACCATACAATTCTCTATTACTTTTCATATCCATTCTAGAGAATACTCACTGCACATGGACAAAAGAAACATGTCTTGCATTAAAGCAAATGGCTACTGTCAGATAAGCCAGCTGAGCTCCTCCACTCTGCTGCTACTTGCTCAATGTTGTTGGGGTTTTTTAAACTACAAGAAGCTGCATTCCTGTTTTCATTTTTCATTTTTTGTAACTCACTGGTGCTTTTCTTTCTGAAAAAGGAAAAATTATTGCTGGAAAAACAATTGGCATGGGAACAAAGCAAGACCAGTCAGACCTTACACACAGAGCACACTGCTTGTGTAAAAGTCACTTCTGACAAAGTGGCAACCCACAGCAAAGGGTAGAGGGAGGAGAAAGTTGCTTGATCACTGCCTTATTATTTACAACTATGGTGTGGTAAATTCTTATACTGTCACATGTTGGCAAACCTGTGAACTTTGGAAAGAAAATGTAAGAATCAGGATCTGCACCTATATTTCGTATTTAGGTTCCATCTCTGGAGTATTTTCAGCATATTTGAAACTACAGTTTGACAGTCACCCAGGCCTGATTTCCAATATGATAGCATTTGCAAAACTCTCATGAAATGTGAAAGGCTTGAATTCAATGTGTGGTGGTTCAGCACAGCACTTCTGTGTTAGCTTTACTGGGTTTTTCTTCAATAAGCATAAAGCTTATTGACGTTCTACTGCTAATAGTAAACAGGGTTGGTGCTATGCTTACAAATAAGTAAGTGTAAGAAGTGTTAACTTAATAGATATCTGAAAAGGATTAAAAAAGTTAGTAAAACTATCTTTTGAGCTCTGTATGAATTATAACATTTTCAAAGTGTTTTGGCAAACACTCATAACCATATCGTACTGAGAAAGAAAACTTTACTCTAAAAACTCTGCCTGGACCACCATGTCAGTGTACAAATCTGGCTCCAGTAACTTGCCACAAGAATTTTATCATTCTAAAATAAACTTGGCTATAAAAGAATGCCTTCTTTTGAACATTAAGATACAGCAGAATAAAAGATCAGGTTTATCTCCAAGTTGTTTACACGTTGAGTCATCGGCTACCACTGACTTTCCCCACAGGTACCCTGTGCACGCCAAGGAGTGGCGTTGGTACAAAGCCTGTGATGCAGCAGGAATACAGAGACTGACGCAGGTGAGGAGCAGAGGTGCAGGAACAGCTCTTCTCCATTTCCCTGTGTGTGTTTCTGCTCTGCAGGATGGGGCAGAGCCCCGCTGCCTGTAGCCCACAGACAGTCTTGGGGATGAATTACACAAGACTACAACAGAAAAGATCCAAACTGTTAGCTGTTGGGCATGGTCCTGGCTCAGTGCTCAGCATTTGTGCTGCTCACCGAGGCTGTTGAATCAGCAATAGGCTCATTTCAGGCACAGACCCAGGGAGATGCAGGCACACAGCAGGAGCAAAGAGTGTGTCAGCAGTGCCCAGCACAGCGCACACACGCTCCAGGTGGTGAGACATGGACAGAAACCTGTGTGCAAGGAATTCCTTGCAAGGAGAACAGGAATCACTAATGCAGTTCAACTATATTGAGGCCACCAGCACAGCACAGCTTGATCTAAATTGTTCTTGCTGTTTACTTATATTCTCTAAACTTATCTGTGGAAAACAGCTTTGTTTTCAAAATTTAGTTAGTTTTTTCTTACAAGGTGCATCCTATGGAACCACAACACTGACTCATACAGATAGGACACTATCTTAAATGAACTTAAAACCAAAGTCCTTTTCACTTCTACATGGAAACTTCTGAAGGACTGGCAGATGGACTGATATCAAATGACCAAGTAAACTCTGAACATTTAATTTATACTTCTCTGCTTTTCTTTTAGCATTAACTATCAGTGTTACAAGACTTTGCATCTACCAAGCACAATGCACATCGATATAATTTGTGTGCTGGATACATGGCCTCTTCACTGTACCTCTGTAACATTTTCATATGGCATTAATGACATAATTATTGCATTCAGATAAGCTGAATTAGTTTGAATGAAGATAACCCATGGAGATCCACTTTGCTGCTCTGTTCCACTTTCTGTGTCCTTTTGCATTGTGCATTTTCAAATACATGACAGAAGCTACAGGAATTCCGGGATTTGCATAAAACTAACAAGCCCTCAATTCTTCTCCTGGCATTCATAATTTTGCCATGGTGGTTTTGAAACAGTGCCAGACCACGTCTAACCAAGGCAGCATTTCTGCCAGCAGCCTGCAAAGGCAGGGTGCATCATAGCAGGCTTTCCCTTTTGCCTCTGTTCTGGCAGCCAAAGGGCAGACAAGTGAAAGAACTCAGGAACATAAACCACACACCCTGTACCTCCTCACAGCATTACCTACTGCCCTCCCTTGTAGAAGTCTCTTGCAAAGTCTTAAGAGAATCTTTCTCTATAGGACTCCTTCAGTCTTGTGAGGCAGATATAGGACTGTGGCTGGATCACTGCTGCTAATACCACCTTCACACAATAAGAGAACGGTGTCTTATTTATTCATCCAAATTTAAATTTTAAAAAATACAAATATCTGAAAATATACTAGATGGAATTTATCTTCCTCTACAGCCAACAGAGAGAAATAAGTGATTCATGTGACCTATTTTATATGTCTCTATGAAGTTGAAATGAATCATCTCCTAAAAGTACCTATTAGGACATGATTTGTCTCATCTTAATATAGACATTTCAAATAGGTCAGATGAATGGGTTATTCCCCTCCCTTGGGTATAAGGGGAGACCAGGTGACCAGGTCAAGTGAAGATATTGTAGATAGCCAAAGCTGGGTGAGATGCATTCCACTTTGTGCATATGGAGAAAGATTTTAAGGCTCTTCTTGCCCCTGGTCACAAAGGAAGAGGTAACTTTCCTATTTTTAAACACAAAAAGAATACTCCTACATGCTGTGCACTGTAAAACATTCAGGAGATCAGAGGAAACAAAATGCTACTAAGCTGGAGAAGGCCCAAGTGGGATGCACAAAAGTGTGAGAGATCACACCTCTGTCACCATACAGAAGACAGTCAATGTGTAAATTACAGTGTGTTATGCCCATTCTTGTAGGTGTAGTTGTGGCTCTGTGGAATGTTACAAGGTGTGTTTTCTATTTCTGCAAGGAATTAGAATGTCACCGGAAAAAGTTTCTAATTGCTCTGGTCTTAGGGTCTTCTCTAATCAGCTCTCTTGTGCAGAAAGACCCTGTCCAGAAAGACATTGTAACCAGGTCAGCCATTCCTATCAACCTCACACAGACAAAACACACGCAAGAACAGCTATGCAATCTCTGCTCCTCTGGTACTCCTAACCAGCTAAACAGTGGGAGTATCACAGCTTACATAGGCTCCAGGAAGGGTAGGGCAAACCCACATAAGGGAAATCCACTGACAGTTTCTAAATACAGAGAAGTCATTTCAGACTCAAGAATTCCCTGAATAACAAGTTGTGAGAGACTGAGAGATGATTGAGTGGAAGTATCATGATATGTTAACCCTATTATATTTTTCCCCAGGCATCTGCTTTTGGTCACTGTTAGAGACCAGTGCCCTGTTCAGCAATTCTTGATCTACCTACCACAGAAAAATAAAGTAGATCATGAGTGTTTCAGACCAATTGAAGAAGTTCAATTAGTATAATCCCCATGGAAGAGAGGAAGAAAATTCTTGCACCGAGTTCAACTAAGCCACTGAGCTGGTCTGGAGGCTCCATACTGATTTCAAGAGACCCATGAGGTACTATTCATTCTCTTTATGTCTGAGTAGCTGTACAATAATATCCACATTATTAAAATAAAATCTTGTTTCATAAGACAGTTTCCTCATATGTTCTGAGTATTTCCTACTGAGAGCGGGAAGGCATTAATAAAACTGGATTTAAAATTCTACAAATCAGCATAAATCTCTATGGAAAAAGAATATACTTCAGCTCTTCCCTGCTGTTGGATTATTGTTGAATACCCTATGGTTCTCCACAAATTCTTTTCTGTAGCACAAACCAATGAGATGGATAATGGAACTTTTGTTTATAAATTCTATATTCTCTTTACTATAATGTCTCATATTTTAATAGCTCATCTTTCACACAATGGAATCGTACTCAGAATTATGGCACCCTGGCAAATAGTTGAAGAGTTTAAATGTATCAGTCTTAAATCAGGCCAAACAGGACTAACAACCCTAAAGCTGACATAGCCTCCCCCTGGTCATGAATGAAGGGGTTTAACAGTATTTGGCTGCTATATTGCTTCCTTGGGTACAGCAGTGGTGCCACCTCCAGCTGATCACAAGGCTCTGAGCCCAGCAGTTCAGCCAGGGTTCAGCCACTTCCCTGTGCCTTCATCCAGACCGTCCCCCATCCCTCTGTCAGCAAGGATGTTACTGTGTCAGACAGCATCAAAGTTTTACTGAAGTCAAAATGAACAATATCCTCTACAATGCCCACTTTGCTTATAGAAGGCTGCCAGGTTTGCCAGGGATTATTTCCCCCTTTCATGGTCAATGCTGAGCACTCTCAGTCACCTTCTTTCCTAAGCATGGTTGGAAACAGGTTCTGGGAACATTTGTTCCATTGCCCTCCCTGGGATGGGTGTGAAGCTGACTGGTCTGTAGCTCAGATTCTCCTTTTTGTCCTCCTTGAAGCCATGTGTCACATTTGCTTTATTTCAGTCCTCAGAAGCCTCCCCCAACAGCAGTGACCTTTCAATGATAGTTGAGAGTGGCCTCAGAGATATCAGCCAGCTCCCCGTGAGCACATCCCATCAGCTCCCATGGACTTGTGGACATCCAGATTCTTTAAACACCTCCTAACACGACATTTTTTCACTGGAGGTGAGTCCTCATTGCTTCAGACTTTCTCACTGGGCTCAAGCACGTGGGATTGCTGGAGGCTGGTTTTACCAAGAGAGAGTGAGCTGAAGAGCTCAGTGAGCACCTTGGCCTTCTCTGTCAGCGGGCCCAGCACCTCCTTCAGCAGCAGACACACATCATACCTGCTGATACACTTGCAGAAGCCCTCTTTGTTGCCCTTCCCATCCCTTGCCTAATTAAACACCAGCTGGGCTCTGACTTCTCCAGCCCCAACCATCCCATTTCATGGCTTGCTGGAGTCTACAGTGTGGAACATGCCTGAAATTTGTGTCTAGAGTCAATCACAAATTCAATGTACCAACCTCAGAAGTAAACATGGAATGGTCTTTTGGATACAAATTGGTAGGAGATGATTTTGGAAGGACCACAAACTATCCCAGCCATCCATAATTTTCATTTTAGCAATTAAAAGAATCCAGATGTGATTCCCTGCATTCATTTAAAGAAAATTAAACAAAAGTAAATATTACAACCAAATATAAGAGTTTCAAACTGCTCCAATGGTCCAAGCCTTTGTCAGGCTCACAGCTGGGATCAGAGCTGTGCAGAAAGTAGGTTTTTTGCTATGTAGGAAATCACACAATTTCTTTTTTTAATTCTAAATAAGGAAAAAGCTTTTTATTTATTTTCATAATTTTTTTAAAGTTCTTTTTAAGTTTAAACTGATGGTTCTGATTTTTAGGCTTTTCCTGTTACAAAAGAGTTTGTCTTCTAAATTTTAAACAATGGGCTAAAAAGCTACTTTACAAGGTCAAAATGTTCTATTCCAAAAATATAAAGAACTTCTGTTTCAAGCCTATTCAAATATTCTGCTTCAATATTTTAATACATAGAGCATTGTTGAAAGTGAAACATTTATATGGATTGCCATTTTGCAATGAAGAACAGTTCCACAATAAATTTTCTGACTAGTTCCAGTTTGAAATGTGTGACAATACAGGGATTATGTTTACAAGTTGTTTTATATCTTCAGTGGTATTACTTATCCCTTTCATCTCCTAAGGGCAAAGATGACTCAGAAAATGATGATCAAAAGTTCAGGTCCTAGATATAGCAAACATAGTAATTATATTTATTATTTTATATTATTTTAAAGATTTAAGATATCATCTGAAATTCTGATTAATTTGACTCTATTTACCTAGGTTTGTCTTGCCAGGGATTTTAGTGAGGAAGGTACACTTTCATTTCAGAAGCATTTTGGTCTCTATTTCAGTTTTACTATAAAGGAGGAATATTTATTTCTGTCAGTTTCCTTTACACCCATACTGCAGGGTGCCTCTGATTATGCTAAACATTTTGGCCAGTTAAAGCCAGTTAGCTTAATTTTATGTGTTTTTATACTCAAGATTTTACATTTCCTTTGTTAAGACAGCAGGGCTTTTTCACCACATGAGATGCAAAAATTAGTAATACTTTGTTTTGCTAATACTGAATTAACAGTCACAGCATACAACATCCAGCCTAACCCTGAACAAGAACTCTGTGCCCATCAGATATTCCAAACAGTACAGACATAATCCTATTAAAAAGATAAAATAATGTAAGAGAAAACAAAGCAAAAGGAATCTCAAGCATGTATATTTCTCTTTAGGCTTCACAACTGAGCAGTCCCTCTGAAGCCATCACATTTCATTACAGTGGAGCTTTCTGGCCCAGCCCTGTGTGTAGAAAAGGCGGCTGCATATCCTTGAGTTCTTTCCAGCCTGCATTCGGCACAGATTTTGAGTATAGGATGAGCATCTGACCTTTAAAAAAATCTTAAATTCAGAATATATAAAACAGGCTGCTTAGCCATTCTTCTTATTTCTAAAGGAGATTAAATGCAGTTGAAGAAACTACACTGCATTCAGAAACTGGACCCTTTGGAAGAAAGGGTGACATTTTCTCAAAAAGAAAAAGTCCACAGACTAGGACTTTTCAACTGTTTCAGTATAAAAGAGCCAAATATAAAGAGCAGGAAACCATTCTGTACTTTCAGAATAATGTGAAAAAGACAACCCAAGAGAGCTTTAATACCTGAAATGCTCTTAAATCCTAAAGAAAGACTTTTTGTAATACTATATCAAAAGGGGAAAGGGAAATAGCCCAACACAGTGCTTTCCTTTTTTCAGCATGATATGGATGTGGAAAGTATGTTAATTCCCGTATTCTCAAAGGAAAACAAATAGCATAAACAGACAGACAGGAGAGGAAGAGAGCAGTATGTTTAAAATAATAGAGAAACCCACCACTCATTTAAGCTGTTAGCTCTGGGAAGGCTCAGGCTGTGTGTCCAATCACAGGACCTACAGTTTATGCCAAGGCTTGTTTCAGATGCATTCTGCACCAACTCCACCAAACGCAAACACAATTAGAGCATTCAGCATCAGACAGTAGGAGATCCCCTTTGATGTTGGGATAAAATGAGGATATGCATGGTTTTGTCCAAAATGACAACCATCCCAGGTTTACTAATGGGTATCTAATAGAAAAAGAGAACTTTATGATGCTCATTAATTACCAAACTGTCATGTGCTTCTGGCAGAAAGAAAGTAATCCTCTTCTCCAGATTAGACAGCCACCACAAAGGACTTCAAAGAACTTTCAGTCCCCTCCCCTGAGAGCTGCCTTGCATAAACCTCACAGCACTAACCGTGCAAATTAAAAGAAGGGAGCAGTTGACAAACCCTTCCTGATACATGCGCAGTCTATTGCTGTTGGCAGTTCAGACACGAGCCCTTATTCTGCTGGCAGATGTGCACATTCTCTATACACAAAACGTGCTCTAAAATTCAAACAAAACTTTACAAATTATCAGTAAACAATGCTTTCCATTCTTGCTTTCAAACCCGGAGATGTTTGTGCTGAGGATCCTTTGGTGGCAATAAAAATTCTATTTTAAAAACCTGAAAATGTAGAAGAAATACAGCTAAAAGTCTAGTTCTCAGAAATTTTCCTCAGATGCTTTTCTTAATAAGGAGCAGCTAAAGTATGCCTTTTTCTGGCAATTTGCCACAATGGGTATAAAGGGCTACAGAAATCATCCAATATGAGAATGGATGTGTTAGGGAGCATGAAGCACTTACAGTGATTCCCCTAGTTTAAATGGTCAGACATTTATGGAGTTGGAGATTTTGCCTTCAGCACAAATTCCTTCCCTTGCTCTTACATTCTAGAAACTCTTTATATGTAACTTTTTTTTTTTTTCCTGGGGACTAAACTACAGACTTCAAAGTAGGCAATGCATTTCACATATTTATGATTGTCACCCAAATCCATGTATTTATGGTTGTTTTCACAGAGGTCTAAAATAGTGATAAAGTCTGAATTGTCTCTCAGGAGGAGCAAGGGGACAGGTACTTGTGATGTTTAGATGACACGTGAATTCTAGATGACAGGATTATGTTCCTCAACATATTTGCCTTGTGTTTTCCTTATTTACTTGTGTAGGTTCAAACCACTTTACTGACAAGGGGAAAAGATGATGAGCCCCTTTATGATTTAGAATCTGAATATCCTTGTTCAAAGCATCCCAAGCAGCATTTGGTTAAAGTTGTGAGCCTTGGTCTTACTGGACAGATCAACTGTTTAGTAGGTGCCCCACAAATTTTAATTTAATAATTAATTTAAATTTTAATTTAAATAAGCTCTTTCTCCAACCAGCTTGACAGATATTTTAGAACGATGATTGCCAGAAGCATACTGCTATCCAAAATAGGACTTTATGTTTGCCACGAACATAAGAGTCCAGGTGCAATAGTGCTGAGTGACAAATAGTACTAAAATAAATAATCACAGGGACCATCAAAAACTGTTCCTTTGTTCATACCACTTTTCAGACAGCACTTCTTCACTACATCGTGGTGAACCTATTCCAAACCTTAAACACTTTGAAAGATTCCCTTCTTCCCAAGGAATATGTGTGCTACTTCTCTGATTTTTAAATAGCAGTGATATACCTGGGAGAAAATAGTTTTAATTTTCCTCTTTTTATTTAATGAGTGATTTAAATCCTTGAAAACTCTAGGTTTGCATGGTGTATGCTGAACACATGACCAACCTGGGTGACAGCTACATATGTAAAATACTAAATGAGGCTGGCTGAAATTTGTTATTCAATCTTTTTAGTGAAAAAAAATCATCTTTGGGGGGTGAGCCCCAAAATATTTCAATCTAAATAAAATTTTCATAGTAGAGAAATGTCAAGAACTTATAAAATGTGAGCACAAAAATGGAGAAAATGGAGTTTTGTCGGAGAATTCTTTCTCTTTACACCTTCCATTGACTGTATTTGAGGATCAAAAGTACATTTCCTGGTTGTCTCTACAGTTAAACCCTTCATTGTCACTTTTACTCACTAAACTTGTTCCTTTCTAGAGTATTCTTTTCTCTGTGTTGGTAATTACTAAGGGTCTCAACATTTCTGAATTACCATGGGCAGAACCTTGACTTTCCTATCAGCTCTCCAGAAAGAGCATTTTTAATGGACCCAGTTAGGCATGACAAAATAAAAATTTAATATTTGAATGTGAGACAGTCTGTGTTTGGTCAGATACAGAGAAGCTGCCTGATAGGTGCCAGCTC
Source organism: Vireo altiloquus (assembly GCA_013396875.1). Lineage (NCBI taxonomy): Eukaryota > Metazoa > Chordata > Aves > Passeriformes > Vireonidae > Vireo > Vireo altiloquus. The sequence continues at coordinate 952,198 of VZRF01000187.1, forward strand.
CAGCTCTAGACCATGGGAATAAGCAAGTGCCCTACATTGGGGGAAAGACAAGCACTGCTCACACTGAGAAGTTAAATGAAATATGGTTACAAGGACTATATATTGTGCTACAGAAACTTTCCTGATTGTATCTCTATGGATTCTAAATACAACTATGTGCTCTTGATGCCACTACTTCTATCTGTTATTTTCTCTGGTGTGAAATCATCACGAATTATTTTAAATTATTAATAAAGACAGACCAAGTATTTGATTAGTTTTCAAGTCAGCTAAAGATGACCAGAGCTGTAGGCTGAACAGCCACAGGATTTTCTTTTCTACCTGTTTTTAGAGGTTATCCACTACAGCAGAAAATCCAGTGCCCATCCTCACTTTGTACTTGCAAGGCAGCTGATGCAAAAAAGCAGGACATAATCTTCGACACAACATCCTCTGTTAAGAACATCCTCCTCCACCTTCTTCCCCAGAGACAGTCAAGAAATTGTCATTTCTTCAGCACAAATCCAAAACACAGCCCTGTACCAGCCTCTCTGAAGAAAATTAACTCTACCCCAGCTGAAACCAGCACAGAAATGAAGAGTTGGGAGTGAGTCACTCCCAGTTCGGTGTCAAAGGTGTGCACTTCTGAGGCAAGTTCTCTCCTGGAAGGGGAACAACAGTGAAGCATCCATACTCCTTCCACCTCCATAAATTCTCCTATGTTTTTTGTCATCATAAGACCAAAATCACAGTTAATTCCTGAAAGGATATGTTTCTGGGGACACACCCTTCCAGGATATGCCCACAAAAATGTGACTCCATTTGTTGTCTGTTTTCTCTAGTGAACATCAATGGAGAACTCTTGTTCTGAAATTCTTTGGTTGGCATCAGAGAAATCAGTCATTTCATGAGAAAATTTCCATTAGTTTTCCTTTGATTAAGTGGCAGTTGAAAGAAAAGAAGTCCTGGGAAAATTTTGGAATAGGATGATCCTTGCAGGCAGAAGTTGAATTGGTTTCAATTAAAAATGCAATCACAGAGGAGTTTGTTCTGAATTTTCGTGCTGCATTTTCAAACATGAGAAAGAAGCAGCGAAAGAACAACTGAAGGCAGCAAAAAGAAACCCAAGGCGAACAAGCAACCTGATCCGAGAAGAGATAAGAAAAAGAGGTTTAGAGTAGAGGGCTGGATGGACAAAGGCCTGGATCTGTGAGTCCTATTATTAATCCCAGCTATGCTCAGGGAAACAGGACTCGGTGCATATTCTTTGTGACTAAACAGACTTGTCCCAGGGAAACAATTCACTCCACAGTCAACTTCTCCTCCTAACAGAAACAAGCTAAAATTGGCGAGGCCCTTAGGTCAAAAAGAGATTAGTGGTGTTAGCAAAGAGATCTGAAGTATAAGCACAAAAATTTCAAATTGCTGTTCCTGCTCAGCCAAAGCACAAGCTCTGGCATTTTTTCAATTCAATGTCAAACTCAAATGAATGGCTCACAAGCTGGTCAGAAAGGGTAGGAGAGTTTTAGCCATCACCTAGTCTGATCTAGCACCAAGGATGTTCCAAAATTTTTTCCCCTCCAAAAAGTGGAATCATTCCAATCTAGGACCAGCCCTTGATATGCTGGAACCAGCCAGCACAGGGCATAACTGCCCACAGTATAACTAAAATGTGCATGTCAGGAGGGAAGAAATAGACCCCACTTGAACTGGCAAAGGACATGAGGAAACTTGTATTTTTGGAGTATTCAAATACTCATAAGGTCTTCCAGGATAAACAGGCAATGAACCAGTTTATACACACTCAGATGCATCTGGACTTGCAGATCAGGATCAGGAGAGAAAAGAAGCAACAGTCATTCCAGGAGGCTGTGGATTTGCTGATAGAACTTGACCCTTTCCCTTTTCCTCTCAGCAGTGCACTTCACAGGAAGGCAACTGGAGCTGGAAAAGATGCCAGCTGATTGCTGTGAGCTGAGACAGCACAACTGGGAGCCTGATCCTGAGAAAGCAGAAGTCTGAGGTATTTTGAGATGGTTCTGTGCAATTTGCTGTGGCAATCCATTCAGTTGGTAGAAAAAGAGTAAATGGGAGCAATTGAAACATTAAATGAAGTCATTAAACCTGCCAGCATGAAAAACCTTCTCCCGAAAAAACTGGCCAAGTCTCCAAATGATCACAGATACACAGAAGTTTGAAGAGAGTAGGAAGTTGATTTGTGAGTTTGCCAGAAGGTGAAAACTTCAGCAAAGGTTGGATGAGAAAGAGGAACCCTTACAGTGGTCAGCAGACTGTGATGAGGCAGTTTTACGAGTTCATTCTTCCCTTCCATACACACATTTATACAAATGCACACACAAGGATTGCTCCTTTCTAGTCTGCCCATGAGCGAAGTTTTTACAGAATGAGCCCAGAGTCCAGTGATGAAGGGTGAGTCTGTAACAGAACCGTGAGTGGTGCTTTGGAACAGGGAATATTTATGTTCCATAGTACTGTACCTCCTGGCAAAAGATTTTAGTTCAGCAGGACATTTTTAGTTGAATTTTCAGGAAAACAAATTTATGATCTAGGCAAACCATGTATTGCTGCCATAGCTTTATAGATTTAAACACAAAAGGCAATATAGGGATGGGAATACTGATTTGTCCTTTATTACTGCACTCAAAAATTAGCAAATGCTATCCCAACCAGAGAAACTACCAGGTAAAGACATCCAAACAAAACTACATAAGACAAAAACCAGATGGCTCCTTGTGCCTCTGTTAACTCCTGTTAATATACCTGAAAGAACTGGGTCATCAAAAGCATGAGTACACCCGGAATTTATACAACTGACAAAGTTCTCACTTCATTGACTGGAACAATGGATTTGTTCTTTCAATAGTAGCCTACAGGGTGCTGAAATACTTACCTAAGAGGGATGCTGTATTGGAACAGAATGCCACAGTGAAATCAGCCAGTAAATGAAGCACTCCACTCCAGTATGCAGTTCTTCTTCAGATAATCATGCTTAATGCTTTTTCCATCACAGAAGCCAATCCTGGCATTTCAAATTGAAGTAAAGATGCAGGATATGGAACAATGTACAAGTTACTAGCGGGACTTTGAAGAGACAGAAGTATTCTGGTTGAAGCTGTTGCTGTTATGAGTCTCTAAACTGCAAGCTGACAAACATCCACGTTGTGTCTTAGTTTCGACCATCCTGATAATGAGTTTTTCTGAATGGCCCACAATTAATGTTTCATGCAATCTTTTTTATGAAGCTGTTTGTTCATTCGATTATGTGAGACCTGCGGCAAATGTAAGTTAAGGTGTCCTTTCAAAAAGGAGAACATAATTCAATTCTGAACCTCTACAAACAAATGTAGAGTGGAAATGTGCCTGATTTGCTAGTCCCAGATCTAGAACAAACATTTCTAGGACACTTGTACAGTTTTGTATCTGTAAGACAAGCATTTGCACAGCTCAGACATAAAAAAGTTGCTATAAAACAGTGCCTCTGTCAAGGGGCTAACACCTTACAATACCTGCTTTACAGTCAAGTAACCTCCATTTCTTTCTTATTTTCAAAGCCTGCCCAAAATTTTTGGCCATATGAAATTACAACAGTGATTCAGAGATACAATTCTTTAGGTCCTGTTTTCATCACAGGAAAAAACCCTCATGCTAAGCCTAATTAAAACCTGACACACTCATTTAATACACCTCACAGTACAGAGTACAACACAGTAAAGTTCATTTTCCTGCCACAATGCCGCCTTGCCCTGCCTGCGTTTACCATATTCCTCGAAAATATCTATGAATCTTAAAGAATAGCTTATAATTATTCCAAATAGCTTCAGCCAGTGAAATACAGAGCATGAGCTCATCTTTTCATAGAGCATAGTGGAAAGAAAAGGAAAACCAGTTGGAGGTAAATGGTAAAAAACAATCACCTGTGCTAAAGAGCTGTTGTAAAATAATCTCAGTTGATTGTGCCACAGTCTTACTCAGAAGAAGGTCTAAACAAATGCTGAAGTTATGTGGAAGAGATTGTTGGAGTTGCCTGAGCTGGTTAAAAGCCTAGAATGTGTTAGGGTGAAGGTTCCATCCATACTGGGTTCAGGCGTAACAGGCATGGGATGAAGCAATGCACAGATTCACAGCAGTAATGCTGATTAGAATCCAGGTATTTATCATGAGGGTCACATGTTAAAGTAGGGCTATTGAACAAATGGAAAATATTAGCTCATGATCAGATAGCAGATGCTTCTCATAACAGAAAGAGATCTGTGGTTTACAAGGCTCCTCATGCAGGTCACTAAATGGGTGATTGGAAATAAGTTCGTCATGCTTACCTGAAGTGTTAACCATATAAATGCTTTGATAAAATCACAAATGACCCAGTTATCATTGCTGGACACTTACCAAGCTTGAAAGCAATTCAGCAAGTATTCAAAATGCTGACATCCACAAAGCTCTCCAGAACTCCAGATGAGTCTCTGTGTACCCAGCCAATGACAGCCCATCACTGTGGGGGTATAATAACTGATGTTGAGAGGATGATCAGGGCAAAAAAACTTATTGCCAGATTATATTTGATTATATAAAGTTAACAAATTGGGAAAGTAGCTCTGTTCGCTCTGACGGCTCTTCTGAGGGTGCTTGTATCTTGAAAATAATCCCAATGTTAATGCAAAATTGTGAGTGCATTTTCTATTTAAAAAAATAATCAGTATAATAGCTGTTAAGAAGATTTATCTGATGATCCTGTTGAGGGTCAGAACAGCTTATCTGTTCTTAGAACTGTAAAGATAATATTAAGCATGCAAAGAAGCAGCTATGGCTCTAGACAAAGCTGCTCAGTAAATCAAAAGGCTCCCCTGCTATGTTACACAGCACACAAACAACTTGAGCTCCAGCTCTGCATACACTGACAGCTACTTACATGAATTTTAACACTAGGACACAACATTAAGATGATATTTTTGGAGCTGTATTTTTCCATTCTGATGTTCCCCACACAGCCTTCTCTGGGTGTCTAACTTGCAACTTGGAAGAGGCAGAGAAGGCAAAAATGCTGGCACACTCTGACAATGAGCACTGAAAGCTGGAGTTTGCATCTTGAGCTGTGGAAGAGCTCAGAACTTCCCTAGTTCAGGAAAGGTCCATGCCGTGGTGAGTATGCACAGCACGCATAAAGCCTAAAGCCAGCTATAAAATAAAATTCCAATTTAACCTTCCTCTTGAAATCTCAAGATGAATATCACAAAGAAATAGTTAGATATGGAGAACACACACTTCAAATCAGAAGCTCTCCTTGTGCCTCTAATGCAGGAATATCAAGTTTCAGCTTTCTGAATGTGAGCTGATAACCAAGTTAAGGAATGATACAACCAGCAGTTCAACAACTGCTCAGCTGTGTCATTTTCTGACCAGCTTCTCTTTTTCTACTCTAGAGTAAACATAGTTGACAAGGCCAAATATGTAGAACACAGACACACAAAAAAACCCCAAGCAATAAAGCAAAACAAAACTAGTGGCTCCATACCCACAGGGGAGAGCCACAGTCTGTTCTCTTGCAAGCAGTCTTGGTTATGAGAGAAATTCCTGTGAGGGCAAATTGCTGTGAGAGAGAAGTGCTGCACAGCACAGGCAGGGAGCTCTGCCAGGCTGGGCTGCAGGGAAGGTGGGCGTTGTTGGGGTCACTCCTTTTCACGCGGGAAATGAGGGACAAAGGGATCAATTGCTCGTTGGGAAGAGAATTAAATCAACCAGAAATCAGCAAGAGGGGACAGGGCAGATGTAGAAAGTTAAGACTGATGGTGTTGCTCTTGTGACTTAAGTACAGATTGCAGTATCTAAGACTTTCAAAATAAAAAGTTTACAAGCTAAAGTACTACAAATAGATTTCTGTATTTTGCGAACTACAATAAAGCGATGAGCCAAGTAAAAAAAAAAAATTCTAACATTTAGGTTGTATTGAAATTAAATATTCCTTTCAAGTAAACACCTCTATAATGATCCTAGATTATAGATGCTTGAATAAAGACAATTTTAAAAAAATTAAAATTTGAAAGTAAAATATGTCAGGGATGAACAATATTAAGGGAACATTTTGAGTTCTGCAAAGTGCAGGTTTAACACTAAAACAATCAAACAAAAAATACTTGATGGGGTTTTTCCCCATGGAGAAACGTATTTTGATATCTGCATTTTTGCAGAACCTTGAGGAGCTTAGGCGTTCTCTCTCAGCAAAGCAGAGCAGAGTTCATCTAGCTGTCTAATGAGGTAAGAGTGAGTGCTGTGATGGGAGATTTGCAGGCAGGACAGGATCCTCAGTTTGGTAGTCGAGGAAGAGAAGACATAATGGACGGAAAAAGATATTAGTTTCAATGTTTATGAAAAGACAAAGCAAGGAAACCAACAAAAAGGTCCTAATCTCTTTCTGGTTGGCTTACTGAAGTCTTATTTTGGCAAATACATGTAGTCAGATATCACTTGGTTTACACAGTGTCATAAACTGCTATTACTGGTAAGTTACTGGAGGGAAGAGAGACTTCTCTTCAGCCGGGGGATCCCCAGCTGTGTGGGGCAAAGGACACAGGGTCTAGATTGATGATCCTTAGTCCTGTGCAAAGAGGAAAACCAGGAGATGTAACTGCCATCTCAAAGACTGGATCTAAGCCCAGAGAGGCATAAAGCAGCACACAGAAGCAAAGCTGGAAAGCTCCCTAGATTTTTTTTTTCCCCTGACCCTAACAGCTACTTTGAAGAAGAAACTTTGTCAACTTGTGCAAGACACTGAAGAGACAGAAAGGGGATAGTTCCCACAATAGCAGTGATTTGGACATACTGCCAAGTTCCTTGCTATCTGATAATCGCTGATTTGTAAAATAGTCTTGACTGGAATGAACTCTTGAGATCATCTAGTCCAAACCCCTGTAACTTTTATACCTGTTCAGAATTTCCTTTGGTGCAACCTGTGACCACTGCTTCTCATCCTTTCACTGTGTGTCTCCAGGAAGAGTCTCCTGAGTATTTAGGATCTGCAACAGTTTGTCAAGCTAATGATCCAGTATCATGTTTCTAAGCACTACAAGCTGCTATGGGAAGAACAAGGCATGCACAGATTAACTTCATCATCCTTCCTAATTCCAACAAGTGGAAATTTAGGAACACCAAGTCTGCAACCCAGCAGTGGTGCTTAATTAGACATAGATTTAATCCTTTCTGGAATCTATTTGGTTTGCACAAAATTCTGTGGTGGAAAGTGCTGCAGTTGACTTATAAATTATGAAAAAGTGCTTTCTTTACTTGAAGTGAAACAAATCGAAGTCTCCCAGTTTTAGCAATATTTTATTGGTAATAAGTGAGACTAAGATGCACGGCTTCACTTGATGATTTATGCAATTTCAATGGCAATGGATCTCAAGAATGTTTTCAAACTTTACAGTTCAGGGAAACTGTTGAGATAGCAAATGTTAACACCCTCTGAGAATTCCTCTGCATAATAAAGTTTACCATCAGGACTATCACAATGAAGTTTTTCTACTAGACTTCTAGTAGTGTAATTTCTCATGTGAAGACTCTACAAATTAGGCCAGCTCACCTAGGATTTGCAGCTCTATAGCTATCATAATATATTATAGATTGACTGGTAATTCTATACATGTACATAAAGACTGACTGCAACAATGCAAAGAAAGAAATTTGGAAATAGATTTTTTTTTTCCCCTAAAGACAAGCCCTTGCCCACTTTTAAGATCAAAGGCAAATTGCAAAGATATTATCAAGAAAAACATCGTTGTGTCAGTCCAAACCACAATCACTTTAAAATCCGCTATGGTTTCTTCTATATTAATATTGAAAGCACTGCTGGTCAGAACACTGAACTTGAACATTGAAAAACTCTCCTCTTAAAATGCTGCTTTTATTTATGCTGACTTTATTGCTATGGTTGCCCTCCATCCAGTCTGCTGCCCTCATCTGTTCATTGCTTTCCAAGAGTTAAAGTACAGTTATAACAGCAAGTGAAAGAATAAAAACCTTAGTTGAAATACCAGGTGTATTACCAGCTTAGTATGTTCCAGAATAAAAGAGTCTATACTGACTCTTCATGCTGGTGCTGAACTGTCTCAGCAGCTTTTTCAATTTCTCCTTCTACAGACTTTCCAATAAATGCCTTTAAAACTCACGACTGTGATCCCTCACCCTCCACTTTTGTTTCAGTGTTGAGTCATTCTATTTAACTCCCTTTGTAGCAGCAAACTGCCCTTTGTATAAACGGAACCTAGTTAAGAATTCCCTTTTGCTGCGAATCCGACTGGAATTCTTGGCGCTACTTAATGCCCTACACCAAACCAAGGTGTTTGCTCCAGTATTTCACTCAAAAGCAGTGGGCTTTGTTCTGATTTACGCACTTCAGATGAGATCAGAATCAAGCCAACAGTTTCTGCCAAAAGAGCATACACACTGAAAGGTAGAGAAGATAAAACATACTCACTCCAAGAGATTCAGAGAATGAAAGTAACATAAAGCTTTTTAACTTTTTCTGTTTTGGCTGGGAGTGATGCTAGCCTGTGTGGAGCATCCATAGGCCCTGTGAAAGCAGAGAGATGTACCAAGGCATTAGAGATGAAAGTAAAATGAAAAATGAACTGAAAAAAAAAGCAGAATTAAAACTTAAATATGCCACCATGCTTCAAAGAAGGTTGCTTTGTTCATACTGCATGGTGCAATCACACTCAGGTTTTTAGAGACATCAGGACTACTCTCTTTGTAAGGAAAAGTCAAGACTCTGGAGAACAGTTCATTACTGGTGCATCTGTCCTTCTGACATATTTCTTCCCCTTGCTAATTGACCGCATAGGAACTAAAGCAAGAGGCATTCATAGCTTGCAGTGCAATCTGGTTCCAAACACAGCTGCAAGGCGACTGGAGGCAGTTTCCCTCCCAGCTTACTCTTGTAGGGACAGGGAACAAAGGCCTGCAGACAGTACATTGGTGCTGTCGTGCTCTTGCCCTGTTACATCCTGAGCTCAGCAACTCCCATCCTAGAGAATGCCTCCCCTGCCCCTCCAGCTTTTCTTTTTGCTTTTATCTTTCATATGTTCTGTCACAGCACATGGCCAAAAAGATGGCTTTTTTGCCCTTTTTTAGCAGGGTCTGGCCCACCACCAGTTCATAGTGAAAACCTCATGCCCAGGTTAAGAATCTCTTTTAGCTCAAACTCTCTACTTCTGAGAGGCACAAGGAAACATAACATATGTGCAGGTTACACAGCAACAGTAAATCAGTTCTAAGATCATAAGCTTTGTCTGATATTAAAAGAGAGGAAAATAAAAGGCAGGAATTGGAGGAGCAAACACCTTACAGGTGCTAAAATGTGCCTGGTATTTTAACACGGACCCCAGCTATTGTTCCTAAGTCTGGATGAACCAGACACAAGCAAGCCATGCGTGCTACAAAACAGTCTGCCAAGAGATAGCACAAGCCAACTCTCCCTAAATATGTGAATGCTTTAAGTCAAAAGTGCAGCTGGGCTAGCAGTCACTGGGAAAGCAAGCATGAGTCACAGGGTTCAGTAGGCTTTAACAACTCTTCGTGTCGCAGTGCAGACATAATCTCACAATCTCACTGTGCAGTTCCTGGACAGCTGGAGAAGGACTTTGGACAGAAATATGTTGTGCTTTATTTCAAGGATCCAGGGCCCTACTCCTCTGACGCATCTCTCCAGGCAATGGAAGGAATCATAACCTGGTCTTGGTTTGCACAGTCAGAGCTATTGTAAACATGCTGTGTCTGCATGGCAGGACAAGGGCACTCTGCAGTGGGACCAGGACACGTACTGGATGCATGTAAAAGGATGCACTCCTGCTCCAAGTGAAGACACAACAATGAGGCTCATCATCCTATAGAGCTGCAGGGCCTGACTGGGATGCTCATACCACCAGGAGTGAGGGATACAGACAGGAATTCTCATGCTCCATAGCGTGGCACAGATCTAGTACAATAAAAAAATTACATCTTATTTTGGTTCATGTGCTGTTACTTCTTACTATGTCTGAAAATTGTGTTTTACTTCCTTTGCTTTCACCAAGAATTGAAAGTTGCATTTGTCTGAAAATAAGTAGATTTACTCCATTGCAGACAGATGGAGAATGTATAGACATTGCTTTTTCCTATACCCCACAGATGGCTTCTTTCTCCAGATGCAAAATATGTATTGTTTTCAAAGCAACATGTATTGTACAACATAAAGCGTGACAAGTTTCATGAACATCTAAGCATGTTTAAAAATAAGAGTTGGATGATACTCATACATTAAAAGTTGCTCATTAAAGCTAATATTTGTTTATTTTTGGTAATTATGTTAATCCTGAAGTATTTTTGTGGTATTCATAGAAACTGATTGCAATGAAATATTTACTGAACTATAGAGCATCTTTCTGTATGAATCTATTGCCCAGTTAATTTTTTTCTAATTTTGACAAAAAGGACTAAAATTTTATGGAGTCTCATCAGTAATCTTAAAGCAACTCTGAATGACAGAAGTCATTGATCAATCACCCTACAATGGAAGAAGCCACTGTCATCTCATATTGTTCATATGTGAATAATTTAATAAGTTTAACTTATAAAGTTTATAAGTTTAACTCCAGATAATTTTAACTGCTTTTTAGACAAGGTATTGGGTTTGTTTTGGTTTGATTTTCAAACATAAGCAGTGCTCCACTGCCAGAAAACAGGCCCCTGGGTATTTTGCCTTCAGTATATCCTCCATCGGTTAAGACTTTGATAAACCTCCTTTACAGGGGCTAAAATGTTGGATTTTTCCAAACGTGCCTGATATAAATAAGCCAAGTGTTTTGGAGAGGAATCCAGAAGTATTTAATCAGGCAAAACTCCCATTGATTTCCATGGGAGTCTTGTCAGAGTAAGAACTGAGTTAAGACTTCAAGACTTGGCACATTATCAATCCCAGCAAACGACGGGCGAGAGCTGATGCCTAACGCATGTTCTAGGGAGGAAACTACTTGGCTCAGGGACCAGATTTAAAATATCACATACTGTAGTCTAAGCCCTGTAAGAAGTGAGAAGAACAAAGCTTAAGTTAGTCTCTAAACACCCAAGTCAGAGTTCAAATACAGTGCAAATATTCTTTACATATCTCAGCACGTCTAGTGGCACGCTTACTGTAAAAGGGAAGAGCGATGGATGAAAGGGAGCAGGTCTTATTGGGAAATGAGCGCCCAGAGGAGGCATCACAAGGCACCTTTTTCACAGGCTAGTGATGAGTAGATAACACATGATTGTAGTGTGACAAAGCTAGTTAAGAAACACTATTAAAATAAGGAACACAGTATTTCATATGGCTATTTTAGAGGTTCTTTTTTTCCTGAACTTCTTCAAAGACCTAACTCTTTTTTATCCTGTTTGGCATTGTGGGGGAGCCTGAAATATCACATCCTCACAACCAAAGGCAAAAGCCAAGAAAAAGAGAGATGAAGGGGTTTACTATACAGCCTTTTCTAAATTCTAACAGACATAACTCTGAATTTGTCCCGCAGATTGTGTTTACCACTGTATCAGCTTGCCTTATAAAGGCAAATTTTTCAACATACTTCAGTAATAAAAATGAGTGTAACATATGAAGTAAGCTGTTCAGGAATGGGATTTTGAGCTCAGTCACTTTGTCTGATCCATCATCAGTGGTACTTTTTTAATGTGCCTGATGTTGCAGATTAGATCAATGGCTGGCAATTAACTGGGGGCTTTGTCTGATCTGCAACAGATTCAGAAACTGCAAAAATTCCCTTTGCATAGCACACCCCCTTCTCAAACTCCTTCATACAGAATACTGCTTCAATGGAGGCCAAGGCCACAGGCCATGAAAGCTCATTTGTTTTGAAGTATACTGTCCTGGAGATTTAAAAATTCCATCTCTCCTCTAAGGACAGTCTTACTGGTAGAACATTAAAGCATGGCAATTGTGTGCATTAATACAAAGTGCTGGGCTAACACATAAGCCTGTATTTGAACACTATGAAATATATTTAGGACAATACAGAGAGAGACAGAGGTAGAAACAGATTTCCAAGTCTTGCTGACCAGGTGCTAGCAAATGAAAACCAGGTGTTGTCTGGAGTTGTTTCTAGGCGAACATAAAAATCTGAGTTGCACTCAAAACAGGAAAGATTTTCTACTTTGTTTCTGGTTGACTTCACAGACTTTTTTAGTAAGCATACTGCTTTCTGCCTGCACAAGCATTTGCTTTCTCATTGAAACACCTTCCCCCCTCATTTAAGACTTAAATGTTGACCTTAGCAAGAGACGAGAATTGTATACAAATCCTTTTGGGGAAGACACTGTAATGAGTTTCACAGTGTGTGGACTGGACAAACACATCCAACATATATTAAGATACATCTTAACCACCAAATTATATCCGAAGTAAGAAGCTGACTCGGTGTGCAGGCCAGTTTACCCTTTTCAAAACTCTTAGTGGCACACAGACTCCTCACATATTGCCTGAATGTAACATAGAGTCTCACAGTCCATACATTTTAAACAACTGCTTTTCTTTCCCCTTTTTCTACTGCTAACAGTCTATGGGAGAGGAGAGGAGAGTTCACTAGATAAAAAAAGAGAAGGAAATACTTTCTGAGCATGACGAGTGTATATAGTCAGTGATATCCTGGCCTGTATCAAAAGCTTTGCCAGGGGAGGTTCAGGTCAGATATCAGGAGGAATTTTTTCACTGATTGGGTGGTTAAGCATTGGGACAGACTGTCTAGAGGAGTGGTGGAGTCACTATGCCTAGAAGTGTTCAAGAAATGACTGGATGTGGCACTCAGTGCTGTGGTTTAGTTGACAAGGTGGTCTTTGGTTAAAGGTTGAACTCAGTGATCTTGGAGGTCTTTTCCCATTTTAATGATTCTGTGATATCCACTGAGATCTAAAGAAACTGCAAAAGGTTAAACAGCTGTCACCACTTCAATTACAAATTTTATGACCTAAAATGTTCCTAAAAATGTATTCATATAGACAGATACAAATTTTAATGCATTAAGACCCCTTTTCCACTTACAAAGGATATGGCCACCTCTCATTTTTAACTCTATAGATCTGGAACAAAAATTCCTCAGTTAAAAATAGTCTTCACCGGCACATGAAAAATATTCTTCCTCTAAAAAAGACACAGAATTCATCATTTCTCTCACAGCCTGAAGCTCAGCTAATTTCATTCTACACAACTCCATGTTTCTGTATTGTAAGCTCCAACACTGTTTGCCCTGCCTCCTGTTGCACACTGAAACTTTTTGAGGGGAAGAGAATTAGCTAGAACTAATTAGCTAGCTGTGAGAGAGGAGCATGGAAACAGTGAGTAAAGACAGCCAGGGCGGTGAAAGGCTTCATAACAGAGATAGACAATAACACCTACATTGCATTGGAGACTCTTTTAAGTACTCAGCAACCATGGAGAACATTCCAGCTGAAATCACCCTACCCAGAGGCATCCTGGTGGGGATATTTAGCCAATTTAGTGGTTTCATGTATAGCTAAAAATCTCAGAGGGCAGAGGATAAGTAATAGTGAAATCTGATGATTAGTGCGAGTGCCCCACGTGATTCCAGGGCTGCTGCTCTGAGGCAGCTGGAGTTATGCACAGTGGTCTCTGGGCACCCAGCCCTGTGGCAGCTCAGCTGAATGAGCCATGGGTGTTCTCTAATGTGCACCCTATTGTGTCAGCACTAATCTTAGGGAAAAAGACAATAACTGTGATTTCTGCAATGTTAGGATCAACACCTTATTGCTACCTCTATTTATTTATCATAAAATGTTGACCCTGAGCTCAAGGTTATTCATTCATAATGAATGGACTGCTTAATGTTCCTTAATTTCAGTTGGACTTTTCACACTTAGCTACACTGGGGCCTAGACATTTGTCTTTCTGAGCCATGCATCACTGCCATGGCAATTCAGATATTACAGATTTAAGCAGCACTGCAGGAAAACATCTTTGTTCAAAAACAGTCCTGACTAGGTGTCAGCTCTCCATTCTATCCACCCCCCCAATCTCATTAAGCTTGCAAGAATGGAGCCTTCTCTTGTGGAGGCCAATTCGCGTACATAGTCTTCATGTTCCAGGGAATAAATTATCTCAAGACCATTCTTCTAGCTAAGAACATTATATGTCAATATTTTCATAAAATAGACATGTGATTCTCCTGTAACTAGATAATTGAAAGGTTCTGCCTCTTGAAATAAGGTAGATTATAAAGAATGAAACAAGGGTAGGACTGTCTAAAAATAAATAAATACAATTACAAACATTAAAGTTTCTAGAGGCATTACTCATTCAGCCTCCCTGGATATCACCTGACATTGAAACAGATGTACCAACATAAATTCTTCTTCTTCTGATTTTTTTATTAAAAATACAGCAGCTGGTGAGGACAATGGTGCTAAATGCACTACTGCCATTTCTGGTTTGTAGTGGGAGGAACTACTCTGAAATATAAGCACATCCTTACAGATATGTGCTCTTCCATAATAGCTCTGTCACGGGATGTTACCAGCCCCCTGCTGCTGTCAGCATCTTTTAGTTCCAACTGCTTGTTGCTGACATATCCTATCCAAACTTTGCTATTAATGGTAGAGGTGGAACATGATGAGAGTTGTACATCAGCTTGCCTTTGTTGAATGTATTTTTTAGGAAACATACAAACAAATCTGGGCAATACTAAATTTTCTAATATTTGTTTTCTACCAATTAAGTTAATTCTAGCACATATAATTGGAAGTACAAACCTAGGAAAAGGCCACAAGCATCCAGCATAGCTGCAATCCTGAAGAAAAATGTCCTTAAAAGCATACATATGTGCAAGACTTAAATAATTTGGAGTTTATCATTCATTTTAGCATTCTTCAGTCAGTTTTACAGCACTGCAAAACAGTCTCACTCCACGTGTTTCCCCAAGGACACTGGCCATTTTTTAGAATGGGAATGTAACCTGCTCTGTGCAATAATAACTTTATTAAAATTTTTATGAGAGAGGCCACAGCCACGCACCTTCAGTTCCTCAGGGTGAGGCAGGCAGATACTCGTACACCTGCTGCAGGAATGGATCTCAGTGGCTGGTTCAGAGAAGCCGGGGGAGCTGCACACAGTGCTCTGTCCCTATGCCAGCTATTAGATGTTGAGCACTGAAACCAGATGACTGCATCCCTGCAGCAAGAAAAGGCATCAGATCCCAAGCCTGCAGGCAGCCTCTTTTAAAAAATTTTATTTATATGAGACCGGAAAAAAAAAACCCCAAACCTTTCCCTGGCAGTATCACAATTAACAGGAAAAAAGGACCAACAGTAACACAGTGTATGATGCCAGGAGTGCTGATCCTCCTCCAACTTCTGAATCCATTTAGTCTGCCCCAGAAGGCCCTGCACAGATGAAACTCTTTGATATGTTTTTAACCTCTATGAGAGCTGCACAGGTGCAGCCCATTTGGAAAGCAGGCGGCTCCCATTTTTCCACCAGGGGCAATGTTACTTTGAAATGATTCCATGAAGTCATTAGACATGAGTTTTTTGTTAGTGTTTTTAAAAGACATAATTTATTCTTTTTTTTTTTTTTTTTACTTTCAATAGCTCAAGAACTGCAATGAATTAAAAAGTCATCTCAGAAATCTATTAAGGTGAGTCCCAGTCACCAAGTTCCAGCCTGCTTTGTAAAGCAAATTGACTTCAGTCATTGTATTTATTACTAAAATATAGATTAAATAAAAGAAAAAGCCCTTACATGCAGTATGCATGCTCTTTGCAAATTCTCTGTCTGGAGATTAATCAAACCTCTCTGTTGAGCTGTCCTGATGAAATGGGAAATTAAATACCTCACTATGAGTGTGAACACATTTTAAGGCAGTTTTTAGAAAAATAGAAAATCTTGACTATGTAATAGAAATTATTACAATTGTGAGACCATTTTTTGTTTGAAAAAACTTCACATGGTAACATAATCATGAAATCTTTCCATATACTGAAATAAAGTAGGTGAAACAGTATGTCTTAAATTATTTTTTTAAATCTATACACTGCTATTCTCCACAGAAAATGCTGGAGATGGTATATCTCATATAAATAGCAAATAAATGAAAGCCAAATATCTCAGTATTTATTTGTCTATAGGTATTTTGTTGAATACATAATTCCCCCACTGAATCACTAGATGTTGCAACCAAAATAGGCTATTATGACTATTGCATTTGATCTCCTGGGTAACCCAGGGAAAAGCACCGTTAATTTCTGCATCAAAACCATTCTTTTTGTTTGATCTACAGCACCTCTTTTTTTAAAAGATACCTAGTCTTAATACAAAGACTTCAAGTGAAGGAGAAGCCACTGTGTCCCTAGGTAAATTTTACAGTGGTTAATTTACTCTTCTTGTTAAAAATGGGCAAATCACTTCAGTCCTGCATTTGTCTAGCTTCGGCTTCGAAACACAAGACTGTTATACCTTTTTTCTGCTTAAAAAGCTAGATTAAAGATGTCAGCAGTAATTGTGCAAGTTGATCTGCAATAACATATAGCCTTTGGTGTCGACACTAATCAAGGTTAGGCAACTCCAGCAACATCTAGATACACAGCAGGAGGCAAAGGTTCAGTTAATTCAGAATTCTCTTGCCTTTATGCTTTTGATGAAATTTTAATTCAGTTTGGGTGCAGGTCTATTTCTTTTATTGTTTGGTGTTTGAGAATATTAAAATGAACATAAAAACCCCCAGACCTGTTGCTATGTTTTCATTGATATGTTTTCATTTACATGCATATATTGATAAAAGAAAACTCAAAGGTACTGATTGTCTCTGCTTACAAAATGGAGCAATTACTATTGTCAGGAGTTATCACCAACAATGCTTAGACAGCCTATAGCCTTCACAGTCTAATGGAAAGACATAAAGACTACTCAGAACAGCTGTAAACCAAACTGATGGGCACTATAAGCAAGCAAAACTGTCCTCTTTATACCAGCAGTAGATTTCATCTAAAATAATTGTTTCAATGGAAAATGTAAATTCCATATATTTCTTAAGGACTTCAAGCTGGAATACTGTGAACTCCTTCAAACTCCTTTGGCTTACTTACTTTCCCTTAACCAATCTCTTTAAAATTTAGACATGGGAGAACTGTTTTGGACAAAGTGTTTCCCTTAAAAAATGCAAACACAAAAATCAAAACATTCTATGACATATTCTGTTTTGTGGGCTTTAATTGAGAAGAAATCAAGAATGACTGTATAGTTAATGCTGAGACATGCATTTAAACAAATAGATTTCAGTCTCGCTTAAGTATATGAATGATTGTATTTCGTCCCCAAACGTGACAGAGTAATTC
This sequence comes from Vireo altiloquus, assembly GCA_013396875.1. Classification (NCBI taxonomy): domain Eukaryota; kingdom Metazoa; phylum Chordata; class Aves; order Passeriformes; family Vireonidae; genus Vireo; species Vireo altiloquus. The sequence goes on from VZRF01000187.1 coordinate 969,553, forward strand.
TTCACTGGACAATCTGGAGTGCAGCTGTGGGAGTGTGGAGCAAGGGGAAGTCAAGAAGCATTTGGGGGGCAATTTGGAGGGCATTGGGAACTACATAAGGTTGAGAATCACATCAAAAAGCAAAAGTTAAGTTTGTCAAAATGTTTGTGGTCTTCCTTAAATTGTAAAACAACACCACCATCATTATCATCACAAATAAAACCAACAAGCTGACGCCACACAGAAAAAAAAAGCAAACCCAACAAAAACCCAAACCCCAAACCCACAACCTGTATTTGCATTATTCAGAACGACAAAATAACCAAGAGTTCTTAGCCTGGCAAGGTATAAAAATACAGTTCTTTCTTTATATCACTCCTACCTGCTAACCAGAAGTCAAGAAGAACTTTTTCCTCCATACAATGTGGTAATTTCAGCCACACATATTAGATGTTGAAAGGGAAGAAGGCACTAAACTTATGTATCAGGACTAGTATTAATTATTATTACACCATTAAACACCTTCCAACTCCTTTCCTTATCCATCCTTCAATACCTTCAATACTGCACACTTGAACATATCCTGAACTGAAAGACTGTCCCCATGTTAATAATATACTTCAAAGCCTTAATCAGCTTTCCCAACAAAGCAAAAATGCAGTTTTAAACACTCTGTCTCAGTGGGAGTCAAGGTTTGGGTGGGGGGGGAGGAGACATGTGGGAAGTAAAAATGGGCAAGGTTGAAAGGCATAGGTACAACTTGTAACTGGGACTTCAAGGGGTGGATAAGCTTAACTAGTGATTTCCTGGGTTTTCTAACACTTGTGTTGATAGTATGTGCACTTCAGAAACCTGGCCCTGGCCCTTAGTTTCACAGAGCAGGGGAGAGAATGTGGAACAACAGCTGCACTTCAAAAGCCACATGGCTTTCAGAGTGTTTTGTTCCCCTTCACACGTTTTTATGCCAGAAGGGAACATATGGTCCGCTCTTTGGAAATTTCCCTGCCTAAATTTTTGTTTGATTAATTTCATCCAACTACTCCCAGTTACGAGCCCTCATAACACCCCAGACAGTTACACTCCTTCCTTCACATTTATACCCTTCAATTAGCTGTAGACTATGTGCCTTCTTAATCACCATATAGCTATACACATTTAGTCCTTTTCATCTTTTCTTGTCATCATCTTTCCGTGCTCTTTAATCATGTTTGTGGCTCTTTTCTGATTTCCCTCCAAGTTCTTGATATTTTTATTAAATATCCAGTGTCCATAAAATATCAATAAAGTGTCCATACCAGTACTTTCTCTTGGAGGTGTAGTGTTACCTCTGTATTGGGTATCAATTTCTCTTCAGACTCTTGTACGTCACCTCTCTGAGCAGTTTCCAGCTCACTAAAGAACGTGACCAGTGTCCTTGTTCCCTGCCTGGCCTATGACACTGCACGTCCATGATTTTGAAACCTTGCGTGGCATCTTGTTACAAGTCCATGTTCAATTTCTCTTTCACTTTTATTCTCCAAATGAAAGTTGGCAGTGCAGGGAGCCTGCAGGATCCGGGATGCCCTTAGGTACAGATCCTTCTGCAAGCAAGGAATTTCTGCACTGGAAGAACTTGATGCTGCATGAGCTGAACATGTACATGTGTAGGATCCGGTTGATGCTTAACCTCCCACATGCTGATTAAGTGGGGGTCCAAATCACGGTTTAGTCAAGCAGGAAGCCAGCTTGACCCATTCACAACTCCAATGAACTAATGTTGTGCAGTCTCCTCGTGTACTGTTTGAGTGTGAGTCTCACAATTTATACATTTTAAACAGTTAGTTTTTCTTCCCCTTCAGTAAATGGGTAACAGGAAACAGACAAAGCTCCTTAACTCTTCTTTAATCTTCCTCACTAGTGAAGTGAAAATCAAACAATAATTGCCTGGATGATCTCATTATTGTCAACAAAACTGAAACCTTGAAGTCCACATATACTGAAATGCTGATACATTAAACAAAAAAGGGAACTGTGCTTACATGTTGTTCAATAAATAAATAAGAGCTATAGAGAGATCCATGATGAATGAGCACCCTGGGAGGGCTTCAGCTTGTCAGAATTATACAGTGACATTAATCACAGCATAACAGAATTGCTGCAGGCTTCCAGTGTAAAGTCCTCATTATATCTTCAAAACAAGACAAAACAAAAAGCAAAAATCCCCACAACTTCCGTGTCCTTCAAAATGGAATCTTAACTAAAGGACATTTTCATTGGAATACAAAACTCAAAATAAACTGTCCTTCATCATGTAAAGAATCACATAAGCAGTGGAGACCTGTCAATCCTTTTGCAGCATCCAATCAGGCTATTTCCACAGCGTTGGTGATCACTGGGTTTGTGTATCAACATGGCAAAGTACTCTTCAAGGGCTCTCAGCTCCATAAGCTAAACTAAACTGTGTAATTACAGTACTGCAACCTCTCCTACTCAGGTGAAACCAGTGATATTTGCAAAGCAGGAGGTTTGTCTCATGAGATCTAAGTGTCACGTCACTGCTTTCGGGGGAGTCACACCTCTTCTCACTCAGAGAGAGGCTGCTGGAGGGCAAAATCCTACAGCACTGACTGGGTCCAGAAGAACTCAAAGCCACGGGGATCAGAAAGGACCACACTATTATCAAAGGGTTCGAAGTTGCTTGGATAATTATTTTTTTAATCTAACAATTATGTTAATGGGACCTCAGAGTGCTGGCCATGTTATGAGTTATGATCCATTAAATTAATCTCCTTCAAATATTATAAGCATGTATACTTGCCAAATGCAAGCACTTTAACTGACCTTTTCTAAGACAATCATAGACAGTTTTTACTTTTGGTCAAAGCAAAAAACACCTCAGTCTTTGTTTAGCAAGTTACTTTGCTAAGAGATAGAAAACTAAGGGATAAAATCTTAATGTTTATAGTCATATATTCAGATCTATCCAAATCTCAGAAATCAGAAATATTAATTACTAATAAAAGAAGTAATGAAGTAAAGAATAAAAGCAAAAAGTAAAAGAAGAATTAAATGTTGAAGATTTTTGTGCCTTAAGTTTCTATAATATCTTGTGAAACTTTTTGAGCAATTTCTAATTCTGTCCTAACCAGTTTGCTTACTTCAGTTGAGTTTATTTTGGGATTTTTGCTAATGGAATTTCCACAACAGTGAGCAGACACTGTTAATTGCCACTATTTTAGGTTCAAAGAAATATCACCCACACTACACATTTTATGTGTTATTTTGGGTTATTAAGACTGTGTTAAAAAATACAAAGCTGTATTTCTGGAAAGAGAACTTAATTATACAAATAAGTGGATGGATTTTCAGGTATTCACTACATTTGGTGTTGAGCTGTTTTTAATGTCAAGTATATACTTAAGGATCTAGCAGGAGTGGAGTAGTACTGAAAAATCTGGTCCCAGTTATGGATGCTGAGAACATAAAATTCCTACCCCAGTAAAGACAAAGCCTTAAATGTCATTGATCTTTTTCCTTCCCATTGAGCTCTAATCCTGCATCAGCAGAACAAAGAGTTAGTACTGCATGGCTGGGAAGTTAAATTTTCCTCCACACCTGCAGGTCATTCCTCCTGGGCTCCCCCCATTGATAGCCAAAAAGTTATTTGCTTGAAAAACTAATCATGTGGTGCAGCTGAGCTCCTTCATTTTCAGAAGAAAGGCATCTGAAGTTAGACTCTGTTTCACAAAGAATTCATGAGAGAGCTGGGTTGAATCAGTGGGATCAGCGTGCAGACTCAGGGCCATGATTTTGTTACTGTTTGTTTAGTCTAATAGAAAACACAGAATCATTTAGGTTGGAAAAAACCTCTGAGACCATTGAGTCCAACTGCTAATCCAGCAGTGCCAAGTCCACCTCTAAACCATACCACTGAGTGTCACATCTACACATCTTTTAAATACTTCCAGGCAGGGTGACTCCCCCACTTCCCACAGCCTGTTCAGTGCCTGACAACCCTCTTTATAAAGAAATTTTTCCTAATATCCAATCTAAACCTCCCCTGGTGCAATTTGAGACCATTTCCTTGTCCTGTCACTAGTTACTTGGGAAAATAGACTGACATCCAGCTGACTACAACCTCCTTTCAGGACATGTATCTCAGGTAAAATTTTCATACTTCCGACAGAATTATAACACGCTGCAATTTGAAAGCCTCGGATGAAAAGTGTCATATAAATGCAAAGTGCTAAGAACACAGTAGGAGATTTGCATTTAAGAGAGAAAAAAATAGACTGATTCAGGAAGAATTTCTAGTAAGAAACAAGGTAACAATTTCTTAGAAGTCACCATTTAATATAGGATGAACTGAAGAAAGCTCCTTTATAGTCATTCACAGCAAGTGATCAGCAGAGGACAAAATGTCCTCTTATCAAAATCTCCTTTGCAAGGAAGGACAAATTTATTAAACAAGACAGACAGACAGGAAGAGCAATAGATTGTGCTCACATCTCTTGAGTCAAAGACATTTGAAATACTAAATTCCTTTCTAGCCCATCTACCCACAGGTGGTTTTTCCCACAATAAAATGAACGGAAGGTGGGGGAGGGAACAAGAAAGGGACAGAAACCCTGTCAACCCTTTGGAAAACACAGTGAATCCCTCCTCCTTACCCAAAAAAGTGGTACAGAAGGAACACTGTGACTTGCAGCCCAGTTCCTCACTTTGATTAATAAAACATGGGGAGAAGCAGGAATTGCAGAGAATTCCATAAAGCAGTAAACAGCAATTTAGTGGTGATACTATAGCAGCTACTGCCCCACCCCCAGCACAGACTCAGATTTCAGTAAAACCAGCGCTGTTTCAAGTCCACTGTTCCCTGAAGTCCCATTAAACCTTTCTGTGAGCTGGGGGAGTCCCAGTTGCCTGGATTTTCACATTAGATCATACCCTGCAAAACTGTGGCCTGTGCTGTTTCACATTCAGTCACTTGTTCCTTGCTGCTAAACCTGCACCACAGAAGCTACAGCAATGCATCTCCAGTTCTTGTTGAAGCCATGGCTCTGACCACGTCCTTGAAACATGGTTTGCTAACATTTATTCAACTTTATGTAGTGCTGCTAGAAAAGCATTTTTGGTTAAGGACTACTGTCTCAGAATAAATAAGTATTTATGGCTCAGAATAGGAAAAATAATCAGTTATGGAACCAATGACTATATGAGTAATTTCTAGAACTACTTCCATACATAGAAAGGGCAAAAACAATCTTCAAAAGGTGAGGAAAAAAACCCCCTCCTTCCTTGCAGATTTTGGAAATATGCCTGCCAAAAAAAAAAAAAAAAAAAAAAAGAAAGAAAAAAAAAAGAAGAAGAAAAAAAAACAGCTCTAAAGAGCAAGCGAAGACCCAGTTCTAAAGATTCAGCTTCATCCTGTCTCTCTTGGGACCTCATTGCAGCAAAGCCATTCTCTCTCCTCAGAGATCCCAAGCAATCCAAGGATGTGGAGGGAGAAATGGAAGAGGTGATCCCCCACCTCCTCAGGGCTGGACTGGTGCCCAGCCTCCCACACGTGCGCGTCTTGGGAAGAGCCCTCAGCCTCTGCAGCCACTGCCACTGCCTTCACACCCAGATCCAACTTCATTTCTCCCACAGCAGGGAGGCGGCCTCAGAAGAAATTCATCTTTTCTGGAAACCACAAAACTAATCCTAGCTGTTGGTAAAATAATCTCTCTCCCGACCCACCTTAGTCGTCTCAACAGAGCTACCACTAACATATTTATCCCAAGGATGTTTCTTTCAGCTCCTCAGCTGTGTGAAGAATTCATCCCTCATGTAGATAATACCAATGGTGTTATGAAACGTATACCTTTTGCCTTCTTTTTCTTTTCAGCTAATGGAATATATTAGATTTAGAAAGTCTCCATGGAGCAAGAGACTATTTTGTCCTCTTTCTTTCCCTGCTGAAAGGGTTAATGAATAGACAACATGTGTGTATTGGAGAATAAACTAGCAGATGGATTGACTATCTTCCCATGATAAAATAATTTCAGTTTATCTGTTCTCCAGTAGCTTATGAAAATGAATTTCTTTACTTAAAATGTCAGAAGAAACAAACAGCAAATTAGCAAAAAAAAAATTACTAAGTTTACTAAACTTATTACTTACTATTGAAACTAAGTTGGATGAACTGAGGCTCATTTTAAATTATATCGGGTGTAGCCCATCATTCATTGAAGAAAAATGTGAATTTTCTACTACAAGGCACCTCAACAGGAAGGCAACATTGACTTTGTATAGTAATTGCAAATAGCATGTCTTAAAAATACACTGGAATAAGGTATTTATTCATTATGAATGGAAACTTCCCCTTTAAGTTGTTAACTCTGCCCCCTCTGAGCCCAAACATGTCTTGAGCCACAGCTCCATCTTTAAACCTGTCCTCATTCCAGGTCTCCAGGCAGAGCTTGGCTGCACGGGAAATGTAAGCAGCCCCCAGCCCTACCCCAACCCCTACTCCCAGCTGAGCAGAACAACCCCACTGATGGTGGAGCTCTCTGGCTGAGCAGAACTTAGGGGAATTCCGAAGGCCTTCAGTCCCCAAACCCTAACCCTAACCTGTTATCCCAGAGTGGATAATCTCAAAGGGTTGATTTGGTGTCGAGATGAACCATTCTCAGTACTCAGTTAATCACAAAATGTTCTCCAAAACCTACTGAAGAATGAAAAGAAGAAATAGGAATCCTTCCTCATAGACATCATTACAGAAATCCCTGCTGATGGTGCCTTACTTAGGTAAAGACTGTAAAAACTAAAATATGATTCTGAAATCATATCATTCAAGAAATATTACTTCTAACCCGTTTTTGCCAAAAATCCCTTGTGTTTCCACATTTGTCTTGGATCAATAGATACTTGCCAGGATTCTCTCAAAGGGTTATTTCCAGAAATAGCAACTAATCCAAAAGACTTTTTCCCGAAAGGAACAGAACTGGCAATATCCAGACTAAACTGTGCCATAACCTATCGGCAATATGTGAATCAATAGATGAATCTGCTGCATAATACTCCCAGCATTACATGCCAATAAGTAACTTGATCATATAGAACAAAATTTTCTTTGGACAGCATGGATGGATTCATGTTGTAATACACTTTAAAAAATAAATGAATGTTTTTTTAAGGGATCTGCAAGTCTGCACCATCTCCCCAGTCCCCAAATATTTCATGTAAGATAAAAAAAACAGTTCTGCCATACTGCTCATATGTCTCCTTTTACTTTTTATATGAGCAGCTATTAATGTTCAGCAAAAATAATAATAATCTAGGTTATATCTAAATGCAATGGAAAGATGCATGCAAGCTCTTCACCTTTTTTCTTCTCCAATCCACATATTTTAGTTTCTTGCTTAAATTATCCTAACAGTTATGATCATCCAAACATTCAAGTAATAAAGGTCTTGTATATGGAGGAAACTCTCTCTGTATTTGGAAGCATGACAACCTCATCAATCAGAAAAAGGAGATAATAAACATCTTTGAAGAGTGTTTTAGAAGTTAGTGAAATATTTACAAATATAAATTTGAACTCCTGATCTTAAAGCTCTCACATTACTCTAATTACACTGCAATTGGAGCTCCCTGTGTATACAAATATGTTTGGAGCACATATAAATAAAATTACTTAAATTGGAATTGTTTCTGCATTCTTCCTGCCAAAGAAAAAAAAAATTAAAACATAAGGCCTATTATATGGCTCAGTAGTTAAGAATACTCAGACACAATAGTTAAATGTTGCCCAAAAATAAATTTTACTTGTGTTCCCTTCAGTACCTCAACCAAATCTCTAGTAACAACTTAGCACTGCTTAATATATTTCCATGTCTTCATTTTTCCTTTAATGCAGCCAAACCAGTGCTCAAACACACACATCTTCAAAGGTTATCCCTCTCTTACAGTTAAATACACAAATCACCACTCAGGCAGACTTGGCAGGGTAGTTATAGGACAGTGGGTCCAGTAATGGAATTTAGATGTCTTCACTGGGAGGAAAATTGCTGAAAACTGGATTCAGATTTTGTAGGTCTAAGAGGTATAATGAGTTTATCAAAACTAATTCCCTGTGCCTATTATTGGTACAGCAGAACTGAGGTATCCAGGGCCCTGCCTGGTACTCTAGCCTTTCACTGATGTGCAGAAGGATACACAGAAGAGACACAGGAATAAGCAAGCTTTGTATTGAGCCTGAAGTGCTTAGAAGTAGAGAACAATGGTAAATAAGGCCAGAAAAAACTTCAAAAAGGTATTTAGTGCAGAGCACTAAACCTTACTCCCAGAGCACCCTCAATTATACTCTTGTTATTTCTGGCAGATGTTTATCTAAAGATGTCCAAAATGAAGCTTCAGCACCTCCCTGTGCATTAGCATTTTTTAAACTCTTAACTATTTGAGACATTTAAAAAAAAAACAACATTAAGCCAGAAGTCATTTGACACAAGCTAAGCTCATTATTTCCTTTCCTGTGCCTCACAGATGTGCAGGATAGATTATTCCATTCTTTTCACAGGTTTTGCACACTTGCATACTACATCTTCCATCAGTCTTCTTTAAACAGAGAATCCTATTTCATACAGTCATTCCTCCTAAGTCATGTTTGCAACACCTCTACTTATTCACCTTCCTTTCTGCTGGATTCTTTCCAATTTGTTCACACCTGTACAAGTCTCCAGCTAAGGACAAAGGCATGATGACAAGGCCAGAAAGAACAAGCAATTTCCTATGCAATATAATCTTATGTGAGAGAAACATATTCCTGACTTTTTTTCAGTTTGTGAACTACTGCAGCCCTCACATACAGCTACAGTATTATGCAGCTGATTGTTCTCATCCATCACTTGCACAGTATTTTCCGTAAGTCTGATATGACACTTTTTAGAGAGGAAAATGTGAACGTTTTTTCAGCCTGCAAACTCATTTTGCATTCTAACACTCCATTCCCACCTCCTCGCAGCCACTCAGCGCTGTATACACAAAACACATACTTGTTTTCTCATCTATACCATTGATAGTATCATTGAACCACTCTGGATGTCTAATAGATGTTTGCAGAATCCCAATAGATATTCTAAGAGAACTATTGGTGATTACTCTTCAAGTACCATTTTCCAGGTGATTTTGCACTCACTTTAGAGCTCCCTCCTGTGACTTCTGCAGCAAAGGCAACTTGTAAAGAAAGAGGACATCTTTAATGCAGCTGTATGAAAGTTCTCACACAACTTTTAGAAAGTGCTTTGAAAGAGCAACAAATGTCTCTTTCTAATCCAATTGTTTCTGTTCTCTGCTTCCTTTTCCTAGAGTAACCTATCTGCCTCTATGAAGTTATTAGTCACTCCTCCTCCTCATTAACCGCTAAAAATCAGGGGTACTTATTCCAATTAAAAATAAGACCTGGTTTATTGCTCTCACATTTAGTTATGAAGCATATTCACTCTGCTTGTTGGTTGGGACTTTAGCATAAAATAATGGATAAACAACAAATGGGGACAACAGTGAAACATTTTGAAAACCAGTCTTCCTTTATCTAACTGGTTGGTGTGCTTCTACTCGAGGGAACCTGGAGGTGTCCTTGTGGGTCAGACTTCACAAAATCGGTTGCACTCACACTGGTGGGGTTTTATCCAGCTGTGAGACTTGCGGGCCAACTTAGAACTGAAGTTTCTAACTGAACACATTGTTTTTCATGATACCAACAGGTCATAAAAAAATTTCAAATTAAAATACCGAAAGTATTCAGTCACACAATTACAATGCTTATGTGACAAAGACACTTCCCTCTCCTCCTGTCTCCTCTTTTTCTTTCTAGTATGGGAATTCTCTAACCGATAAGCACCACAGTAATTCAGATCTGCCTACTATGCTTTTCCTTGGAAATTAAAAGAGAAGTGGCAAACCAGTTGATTTGAGACATCTGAGACATCTTACACGTAAAAAGCATATTAACTGAGTTGGGAATTCTTTCCTGCCAAAATTGAGTCTGCCTCTATATTTGTACTTGCTTAGCAAAACACCACTGCAGTTGCCAAGTTCTGGCCTACTTCACGTGTGAGGTATTGTGTAAATTCTTTAATAGCTGATTTTGGTTACAGGCTCATGACTATTAAAACATGATGCAGAGGAGGGAGGTCATGGAACTGCTCAAAACCTGCTGAGTATGCCAAGGTTTTGGGGTGGGAAGTCTTGCTTGCAGATTTGAGACAGCTAAGGCTCATGGATTCAGGTAGGTGCCCATTTAGTGAAGGGTGCAGCTCCCGAGAGCTCCGGGCAGATCTGCCAGCCCAGCATCTGGAATAAAACAAACAGAATGGACCTCTCTCCTTTCACTTCTGCTGCTTTTTCAGTGCCTGGGTACAGGAGCAGCTGCCTGCAGAGCAGGGGCTCCCAGGGGCAAGGGGAGGAACATCTGCTCGCACCAAGTAAATACCAGCAGCCTGAGCTGCAATAACTGATCACCACAACACATGCCAAATGCAGATGTTAAATAAGCTCTGTCCGCCAAACAGCCTTGCAGGGTCCTAACTATACAGGAGTGCTCTCATGGTAACATAAATGCATTTCACTAGGAGGGCTTGGAGAAATGCTCTTTGTTAGCAATCCACACCTACTCTTCTCCTTTCATTTAAAGCTGACAAAAACTCCCAGAGCTTCAGCGATCCAAAAATGCCTGCAACAAAACCATGAAAGATAGTGCTTCAAAGTCCTGATATTTCTAAGACAAAAGACAAGCCAAAGAAATTCTTCCTTAAACAGAAGGGGGAAAAAATGAAGAAAACAGACATAAACCCTTCCCCTCCCTCCCTTTGCAGGTCCCCTTTAAACAGACTGTACCCTCCCCCTACAAAAGAAAAAAAAAGTCGTTTAAACAAACAACAGATGCTGTCTAAACTAACTGCATGGTAAGTGCATACTAAAGACATATGCTGTCTTCTACCTAGCCATATGTCCTTCCCACACACATACTTTAGCTCCAACTTTGGTGCAGTTTTAGACAAATAGAACAAAGGTGCATGGAGAGGTTGTACTCTAGCAAGTTTACAGAAAATCCCATAGGATTTGTTTAATCGATGACAGACCCTAAAAAGTAAACAGCACAAATAAAATGCTCCAGAAAATAGAAATTACCCGTAACAATTAAAGAGATTTGTATGCATAGACCACATCTTTGATGAGGTGGTGTGGACACATAATTGTTGCCTTTAAGTGTTTTAGAATACAACATCAGATTATAAAATTATTTTCAAGACCATTGAAGGAATTTATTACAAAAGTCTCTTCTTTTAATTTGTAGTAACTTGGTATATTTGCCCTAAAAAACAGACTCTTAGCTTTCCCTTAGAAAGTATTGAATTCTACTTTGTTCCCCCTGGATTCCAAATGTAATGCTCCTTCCCAGACGATAAAGTCAGATGTTGTCAAACATATAGCTTAACTGTACCAGAACTATTAGAGCTGGAAAACAGGGCTTGGAAAGCATCAGCAGTTACACTTTGGCATATAAAGCTGTTGCTTCTAAGCGTACACTTGGAGGATTAAGAAAAGATCAAGAGGTAAAAGATCACAGATCTGGCCAGCTGTTAACATCTATCTCCAAAATGTAGCCTCACCCATCCTCTACTAGAAGCTGAAGCAAGTCAGCTAAAGTCAAGCTAAAACTCACTGTAGCTTGATGGATTTATGCATTTCCCTCTTTGCATTGCTGAATTAAGCCAGCAAACCCAAAAATTATTTTTAAATATCATCCAAACCTCACTGCATTTTCTCCACTATTAATTGACATATAGGGTAACTTCAAATAATTGTTTTCTCCTCCATCCTGTAACTTCCCCTTATTCAAATCTTCAGTTCACACACTGAAATTATTTTGAGGTGCTACGTCCTGGGCACCCTTAGAAATGTTGTGACAGCATCCTGTTATTGCTACTTCTGTGCTGTACTGTGGTCTTTTCAGCAGGCTGGGGCACTACTCTAGGAAGCTCCTCTCCAGTAAATAGTATTTTTTAAAGAAAGGTTGCAAGAATGTAGACAGTCAGAAAGGTCAATGGCAAACTGTAATCTCATATCTATACTTCACTGATTAAATTTTATCAGGTGTTTCCTTGATTCTTTCTCTTTCCCTCCTCATCCCCTCACCCCAGTACAAACTATTACTAGAAGATACACAGCCTTCAAAACACACAGCATAGTATGGAACTTTTACATGGTTAAGTTTTTGGTTAAGTTTAAAAGATGCAAATAAACTGTACTTTTGTAAGTACACATATAATTCAAAATACTTGGATTCCCCTTACATCTTCATATACAATGCCTTTAATCTAAATTTGTTCAAGTCCATAGGATATGTCTGCACTTTTCTGTTAAATGCATGGGCTGGCCCAGACTTCCTCTTTGCTTCTCTGTGAAAAGCAAGAGAAGACACCCCCTACCATCACTTCCAGAGATGAGCACTGCACTTGTTCTAACCAATAAAACTCTAAATACTTTGCCTGAAAGAAATCACACTGTTATGGTATAATGCCTAAAAATAAAAGCTTGTGACACAGGTAGCTACTGTGGACAGATGGGTGGACAGATAACAGGATTTTAGTGTATCTTTATCAATACCTCCACTAAGGCCTGGAGGGACTCTTGTCCCCAGGGAAACTGCTAGGGGAGAAATATCTTCTCAAAATTTTTTACAAAAAAAATTCTGTAATGGATTTTCTCCTGCAAAATATAACTGAAGTTGTGCATGAAGGTAATTTCTTAAAGCTTTTAAGGACAGTGTTTTAAGGGAATTGGCATGAAAATTCACTAGAGTTTTACAGTCACACAACTAACACAGTTGTACCAAGCCCGAGCTAATAAAATATTCATTCCCATCACAGTCAGGCTCTCAGCACTCAAGTAGCCAAGTCAGGTTTCTGTTTTGCCATTGGTTTGTAAGCACTTGGATTCTTTGAAATGCAGTATCTTATCTCTAGTAAAACAATGTCTCCTAAAAGAACAAAGGTTGCATCTCACATTTCTGTGTATGAAACCCTTCTCATAAACCACCTGCTTTGCCTATCTGATCCTCTTTATGCATTCAGCTGCAGCCTGCTGGCATCCAGGTTTCTGTAAATTCCCATTTGTCAGCTTGAATTTAGCAGGTTCCTCTGCCTGCACCACTGCTGGCTCCCTTCAGAAGGAAAATTCCCTGGTGTGACACAGCAATAGTAGAGTCACCTTGCTTACTTCAGGGGAACCAGTGGTTCCTTAGCCAAAGGCATGTTTCAAAATCAATTCAAAAGCCATCTGAGACTCACTCAAAAAACTATACACCTGGAAAATCATCATTCTTCAGCAGCTAGACCAGGAACGCATGTCAATAAATTAGCCATTATCCTTTCAAGTGGGTATATTTTATGGCACCTCTGATGTCAGGAGCACTGCAGTTTGCGAGTGGATGAGTATAAACTTTACATTGGGGGTAATTCAGTGTTTACTTCCAGATAGCAAGCTAGCCTAAGGAAATATAGGCTGGCATAATACATTAGTGGAATGTGAGAGAGGCAAAAAAAAGAGCTTGGTTAGGTGAATTTTCACAAACCCAAACCTTCATTCAAGGTTTACAGTATCCCACTTGATAATTCTGCTGCCCCACCTCCCTCTGTTTTCCAGTCATTAACATTCCAGCGGTTCATGCTAATTGAAAGTCATCATTACCTTTGGGTCTAACAAGAAGAACAGAAAGTAACTCCTGCGTTAACAAAAGACTTCATGTCTTATATCCTTCCCCTCTATACTTTTGCACTGGCTGCACAGATCTGCAAGGGAAAATATCATTGTTCAGCTGAGCTGTGTATGTAATGGTTATCTGTCACTACATGGTGAAACCAGCAGTACCTCCTGTAGAACACTTATATACAGGACTCTTGACTTGCAGACTTCAGAATGAAGCACTCAAACCTGAGCTGACAAGGTAAAGTACTCAAAATCATCAAATAAAAAGTTGCAATTAATGCTGAGATTTCAGACTTTGACTTCTGAGCAGGATCTGAGTGAACTTTCTTATTCAGTAATTAACAGGTAAATAAAGATCATCCATGACCCCAAAAATGCTTGCATAAATGCTCATATGGAAACAAAAAATGAGAACTGGATGATTAAAAAGAAAAAGAATAGCAGTAAGTTGTTAGGAGCCTTGATTCTACCATTAGAAATTTCATAGTCTCTATTGACTGTCGGGTAAAGAAAACCAACACACATGGATTCAAGAAACCAGATGGCTCTAAAGATGAAAGCAGAACTAACAGCTCAGGGTAATTTTTACTATGTCCATTAGAGATCCTCTGAAGGTGAACAGGAGGAGGAAAGCAAGTTGGTCAAAATGTAGGACACCATATCAAAATCATCCCAAATAATGATGTTACTGTAGAGAAGCATAATTCTGGATATGCTAATGCTTCCATTTGTTATCTATTTGTTCCTTTTGAAACTCTCACACATATGCCTCTACCCCTAAGAGAGGTCCTGAGAGCAATTCTGATAATCATGTCACTTGCTGTCATTCTAGAATAATAATATGTCTTTTTAGGAATTAAGTGAAGGTTTGAGAGAGACTGGAGTCTCAAGAAAGACCTGTGGTCCCCAGAAGTGTCACAGATAAAGCATTCCATCCTTATTTTCAATAGTGTTCAGCATATTGACCCTTTTTTTCCTAAACCTCTACATGTAGGCCTCATGGTGTCACTTTCAGAAATTAAATCCCCAGTGGAGCCACAGTGAGGACATAAAACTCAGCTTAGTTTCCAGACTGCATGCCAGATCCCGTGCAAATGGAAGTAAGATCAGAGCACCACAGGAAAACGCACTTTGGTGCTCATGTTTTTGGTTGAATTTCCCTTGTAAAGTGGAAGATAATAATCTGTGACCTTGCACAAATACCAGAGATTTTTATTTAAGCATCTCCTTTAAAAGCACTTTATAAATAGCTAGCTTTGTACACCACTCCCACGAGGAAGTTTCCACAAGGGAGGTTTCCACTCGTTAGCGTGTCTGAGCAGCATCAACCCCCCAGTGCCAGAGCTGGCTGCAGCACAGGCTGGTAGCTTAGGTGTGGATGGAAACAACTCACACTGCAATGGAGCTTCCTCTGAGACATTTCTCTCTTCACCAGGAGCACAGATGCTCGTGTTTTTATGCTTATGTTAAAAAGTTCTTTCAAGTTTTGCCTTCAGTGACAAAGTTAAAAACAGAGAAAAAAACATTTCTTCCTGTTTTAAAAATAACACAAAAAAGCTGAAATTTCTTTTGAAGAGAGTAGTCCGGGAATCAGAGAAGCAGGGAACAAAGAGTTTAAGTTTCCATCAGAAGAAACCAAAGGAAATTTCTGCTTCCTAGAGTAGCACATCAAACATTTTGTAGGGTCATTCCAACCTTCCTGGAAGCCCTTCACCCTTAACAATGTTTCTGAATGAATAATATGAATACCAATAAAAATACATAATTTGTTCAGTCAGGCCCACTCAACTTGTCTGCAAAAGAATAATATATTCTCACATTTGTTCTTATATTCGTTCTGTAAACAGAAAATGACAGAGTAGAACAGCAGCTATTGGAGATTACAGTTTCCTGAAGAATATAAGTGCATGATATAGGACTCCAGACAGATCATGTAGAAACAAACTTCTTTCTCTTTAGAACATCTTATTTGCTCTTTACTACCAGCCAGTTGCTACCAAGGGAATAAGAATTCTCTTCTTCTCTCCCTGTCATATATATGTAATATATATGAAAAAAAAAACCCATATATAAACAAACACACACACACACACACACACTCACACAGAGAGTCTGAATAAATGTAAATTATCTCAATAGCAGCATTTAGGTACCCAAACATCTCTCATATTTTTCAGAAATCATCCACCAGGGCAGACAGGAGCAAAGGACTGGCTCTGGAACATCAACATTTTATTTTAATACATCAGACAAACAAAATCAAATCTCGAAAGAAGAAAGAGTTTGTGGATAAAATTTTGAAATGGAAGGTTTTTTCCACAGAATCTCTTCTCGACAATATTTAGAGAAACAAACAGAAAGTTATGAAGAAATCAGATGAGAAAATTGGCTGCACCTTCTCCAGATATTTCTAGCACACTTAAACATCAAAAGAAACATGTGGAGACTGTGAAAGGCAACACACTGATCATCTTTTCTTATTTTAAAATAAAACCAATTTCAAAATTTTATATTAGTTTTCAAAAAGGAAAAAAAGCCACCAAATTTACACAGATAGTAGGCCTCCAATGCTAGGGTTTTTTGAAAAATGAAAGATTTTTCTGTCTTCCAATGTTACCCTTATTATAGGAGTGTCATTCACTGTAAATTTTTCTCAGGTTAAATTTCAATTCAGTTACTTTAATTGACAAATTTAATCACAAACAACTTTGCACACATGTGATTGAATCATGTATACACTAGAATAAATATGCAGGATGCATTCCAAATGTGTTGGCTCTGGTCCAGAAGCCAATGACTAAAGCAAATTTGGATTACCCACATGCTTTAAATTAAGCACTTGCTTAAGTGTCCGGAGAATTGAAACCATCATTTTTTACTTTTCTCTCCACAAAGACTTTATAATATTGTCCTGAAATATTTAAAAATAAAGAAAAGATGAAGAGCAGTGATGTTAATACAGCTACACAGGAATAAGATAGTGAGAACAAGAAAAAAGTATGAACTCTGTATCACTTGAGTATTTGAACTCTTTCTATTGTAGAAATCTACAGACTGTGGAAATCTTGACTGATAAGTTTGTATTCAATCATGGATTAAGGAAATACATTTTTTCAGGATCTTACTATAGAGCTAAGGGACTGAAAGAAGCCTATATTCTAGCTCTCTAATAGACTCTATGTTTCAGACCAAGCTAAATAAAATATTCATTATTATTTGCCAAAGAATGTTTTATTCCCTTATATTTCTGCTTTCTTTTTCCCCTCTTGCTTTCCCCTTGTGCTTGAGGAGTCACAGCTCTATTTGGTATATTCTCATCTGTACAGTGCAGGACTATATATGACAGTAATTAAATAAAAATAAAGAGTAAGGAAACACTACTGTAAAAAGGCAGAAACAAAACCAAAGCTTCAATGATATTAGAGCTGGAAAAAACTACTTCCAATTCCCTAGCAATGATGCAACAATTCCCCAGCAACAATACAGCAGACAAACATTTGCCAGTAAAAGTGGGCAATAGTGGTGAAGACGTAATAATTACAAAAATGTATTTCTTTACATATGTTGAATGTATGAAAGAAAACCTCCTGATATCTTCCTCTGTTTGCATCTATAGTCAGCTCTGTTCTTTCTGCACATAGGTCTGCACACTAATTTGGGACGTGAAAATCAAGGAAATTTATGATTCTAATTTAGTAATCTGTTGGAATTTGAGTTGATCTGATCTACTTTATCTTCAAGGAGTTAAAGAGTTTGATGCACTGATCTGGCTCCAAATGCAGACGCAAAAGTCTGAAACATTTCACTGACACAGTTACTTTTAAGAGAAATTAATAGTTGCTCCCATTCTAAAACAATTATTTAGATAGTTCTCCTTCATCTTTTATTTCTTTACATGTGGAATTTAACCTCTTTTGCACACAATGCAGAGCAGCATGACTAACTGATATAATGTATAGGAAATGACTTGTGGAGCTAAAGCAAACAGTTGATGTGCTTACAAGATAAGTGTCAGCTTGCGGAAATAGCAAATAACAATGACACAATTCCCTCCTCTCAAAGTATGTGCACAGTGCAAAGACCTGCTGCTAATTTTCACTCAGCAAGGGGGGATGCCATTGCCCTTTTGTTACACAGAGAAGCCGGTGATGTCATCTGGCTTTGTGCTGGAGAGTCTGCTGCCTACCAGCCTACGAGGAGATTTTTCCCAGCTAAAAGTAGCACTCTGCCAGGCAGAATTAAATAATTCCCCATGAATCATTCCTCCAGGCTGTTATTTTGTTCATATGTATTGGAATCCATGGTTGAATGAAGTATTCTATGGAGTAAAATATCATTGGCATCAACAGGGGTTTTGCACTCTTTGGACTAATTCTCTAGTTCCTTTACCAGTAAATGTCCTTATTAGGTATGGAAAAAGATGCCTTGGGTTTCACTTTTTAAAGCAATTCCTTTACTTTTAAAATCAGGAATTTTGATTGTTGAATTTGCTTTTATACAAGAATTTTAGATCAAAATATGCTTTGCATGAAAACGTAAAAGCATCACTTCCAACAGAACAAAATTAGGCATACACAAAAAATGTTTTCCTAACTTTTTTTTTTTCTTTTCCTTTGAAAGCAATTTATTTTAACACTTTCTGCCAGGCAGTAAAGTGCAGACTTTGTACCAAAGTCAAGGACAGAAAGGAAAGGAAAGGCTTTTTCTGTGCTAGCATTTGTTCTTTTTTAAAGAGGATCAGCATAAACTTTACTCATACTGGCTTTTTCTATTCCCAGAATTTCCAGTTCAGCTTTCATGGAGGTTGTCAGAGGGTTCCCCATTTCCAGGGAACAACAATGAAATACAGTAATTGGATGTGGCAGTGCTACTCTGTGAGTTTATCCCAACTTGTCACTGCTGGCTACTGTTTCCCCTCATTAATTCCATCACACTGGCTGGTGGCCACTGGTTTGACATGCCCTGTCTGAGCAGAAATTACTGTTCTTCTCTCAGTGGCCAGTCCCTCATTCCTTACACACTTGGGCAGTTCTGCTGCAATCAGCAGGATTGCTCATATGCATCGGAGCTGGCAGGATCTGCCTGAGGATCCTTTAATAAGCCAACATGAAATAAGGGAGCATGTGGTAACTGAGCTCATGTCATTAGCTTGCATTGTCAGCTCTGTACAGGGTAATAGCAGGTGTGGAACTCCCTGTAGCCACAAAATTGCATCCAGCCAAAAATGATGACAAAAAGAAGAGTTGTCATGGAAAGGTGACAAGCACATGGCCAAGAGAAGAAAAAGATTGACCAAAAAAGTACAGCAGAATCCATGCTAATTCCTCCTGTACTGTTAACTACTGAATAGCAGAATACTTTGACAATTACCATCAGAAGTTTCATTGGGAGAAATCAACTTAGATGGCAGATCTGAGGAAATGCAGATCAGCAGAAAATAGGACAAAACAATTCAGGACTATCAGCTTGTAAATCCTGTTAACATCCACTTGCCCAAACACTCCTGGAACAATACTAGTTCACATTGCCTCACACCAAAAAAACCCCAGAAGCAGGATTGTCTTAGCACATAACCTTACACATCATTCTTAGAAAAAAAGGAGGGCAGCATTATATAGACCATCCCTGAGGAGCAACAGCCTTTGGGGCACAGCGTGTTTGAATTAAAGTTGTACCTTCAGATCCTTATCAACTATAATTGAGAACACTGGTATCAAGCATATCATAATTAGTCATACTTTATGCATATATACACACATGTAAACACGGATGTGTTAAATACTAAGGATAATTAGTAACTTTAGAATGCTATTGTATGCATATGGATATTCTTTGATAAAATAAAATTTTAAATTCTCTTGGAAAAAAACCCCTGAAAGTTTAACTTAGCATCTTAAAAAACAGGCAAGACTCTGTCTGGGCATTCAAATGATAATGATTGTTTTCAATGATGAGATCTGTTAAGCTATAATTATCAATTCAAATAATATTTGAGCATGTGTGGTTAAATCACAGATTCTCCTGGTTCTTTAACTGAACAGTATGTTCATCTTTGCTTTGCAATGTAAATGTTCATATTTTTGTAAAGTTTTCTGCATTCACCTCTAGAGGAAACTGGATTCCAATGATGGGTGAAACAGTGATTCCTGTGTGGACTATAAAGCACCTAAAAAGCAATGAGCTGCAAAAGGGTTACAGTTACTTGAAAACAGAAACTTTAAGGGAAGGGATTTTCTCATCCCATAATCTCCAAGGTGCTTGTTGTTAGCACCTTTCTCTGGTTTTGAACCTGTAGGAAATATTGTGTTTCTAAACCAGATTATGTTCCTTTCCTTCTCTGTATTTTATCTCTTTTTTTTTTTTAACTGTCACCTTGAAAGTATATATATTAACCAAATATTAGCAGATTTCTGTCCAGCTGAGGTTGTCACTCATCTCAGAATAAGCCCTTCAATGGGAACCACAAGTCCAAGGTTACTCACAGAAGTCTGCTTCTGCTGATAACCTGCTGCCTGCCTTTGCAGGGAATCCATTCCCTTTGACATCCCAAGTTCTAGGAATCTGCTAACCATCGAGGCTGCAAGGGTTCTTCAGAGCTGAAGGAAAATCTGCAAGCCATTTTCCTAACCTGGTGAGCCAGGTCAGTGAGACAATAAAAGAAAAAATGAAAGAAACTAAAATAAATAGCTTTTGACATCCAGTGCCATAAAAGTAAAATAGTTTAAAACTTGGCACCATATAGAAGTTAGCTAATTATAGTGGCGCCATTCATGATGATATAATTAACTGTATGTCTGCATTTCTATTATAAACTCCTATTTTCAGAGGTTTATGATACAGCTTTAAAAATTTGCTCTGGCCAGAGACTTGGCATGCTAAATCTCACCCTGAAAGCAACATTTTTCCCTCCAAAACTGAAGAAGAAAAACCTGCTAGGTTTTTGCGGTAGTTTTTTTCTTTTTTGTTGTTGTTGGGTCTTGCTTTAAAGCTTATAATAAGGTAATAAAATTACCCACTCAGAAGTAGTGTCCTTTATGCACTCAGAGACTTTGGGGTTTTAAAACACAAATTTTGACCTACGTTGTGTGATTTAGTGATAAAGCCCCTCCCACCGCTCATTTCTGGAAATGCTACTGTGCTGCACAAAGTCTAGGCCAGGGACATGTCCAAAGATCACACACTTCTAACAAGGACCTGCTGTTAGAACAACTCCTGCACTTAAAACATCCTGACATCTCCTCATTCCCAACTGGCTCTTCTTTTTTTCCTCCCTCTTTTCTCCTGAAAGCTGTATGGCTGCCAAAAAGTTGATCTTACAGGAATGGAATTGAGGTCCCTTTCTCGCATTCAGCAAACCTAGCAGCGATTCCTTACGGAAAGGGAAGAAACACGCTGCAACATGCAAAAAACACAGCTTGCCTGCAAGTGGGCAGGCCAAACAGAACCACACAGACAGGGCTCAGGACTGTCTGCAGAACAGGGAAGCTTTCAGGTGCAGTGGTTACTGGGACAGTCCATCCCTGGGCTGATAAACTGCTCTGCAGTGGGGTGGTTCTCTGAGTGACTTTGAGATGGTCATTTGGTGACTCTTCCAACATACACATTATCTCTCTGAGATAAACACACTGAAGCTGAGCTCTTACGGAATGAAAGTCCACAGAGATATACAGAAATTTGGTGTTTACCCTGAGATGAATAATCAGAGATTTTACCATGATTAAAGGAAACATGACTCTGAGATTTGCAGAGTTATAACTAAGGAATAAAATACTCTATACGTCTGCTCCACAGTACTTATTCAAAACCACTTTTCTTGGGTTTTTTTTTACATCTACTTGAAATTTGAATTGGTTTTGTTTACTTATCTACATTTCTAACAGAAACCCTTGGGCCAAAAATTGGCCTCATCACTAAAATCCTAATTGCCAACTGTGTACTGGAAACTTTGATGTGATCTAGAGAAAGTAGTTTCCTTTCCCTGTTGCCACCTTGGAATGTTCTCTTCTTGCCACTCTCCTGCTTTCCTTCCACCTGGAGAAGATACTCTTTATTCCCCTGACCCTCTCAGAATTCCTTTTGCAGATTTGTTTAGAGCCAAAGTATTTGAAAATCAAAAGGGGATTTTTAATTGCCTTATTAGTCAGACTGATAGGCTCTTTGCTCCAATGGTACACAAAAAGGTAGTTTCTTCCTTTCTCTATTGACTTGGTTATTCTTCCCTCAAAGTTCTGTCTTTTGGGACACTGCTATTGATCCAAAATAATATGAAGAGACACTTTGTTTCCTTTGCAGCAAAAGTGAATCACAACTATTCCTCTTCTTGCTTTCCCCCCAAATACCAGAACCCCACTTTGTTTAGATAGTATTTCTGCAGCCTTTGTCTGCATAACTATATTACATAGCTAAAACTTTCCTTCAAATACTTTCCAGATTAAAAATTATACTGGCTCTCTCCAGGAGGCCAAATATCATTTTTGAAATGTCACATGCACATTCCGTACTAACTCCAGTGGTGGTGGTCCCTCTACTGTGTCTCTCTGCTCTGTATCTCAGGATATAAGGTCTTGCAAAAACAAGGTAAAGACATCTCTATGGCACAAAAACACAGAATGCACAAGAAGTCTGGAAGTAACACTATGCATATTTCATCCTTGACTACAAAAGCTAGGGAGTAAATAAAATAAAAAAATAATTCATATGATATCTTACTGTTTATAGTAACTATAATATAGCTAAGAGCACATTCCTAAGAGCAAACATTTGGAAAAGTTATTGTGGCTAGAGCCCAGGTATCTGGTGACAACATTTGTGATGGAGTTGTTAGAATTCATAAACACACAAGTGCAGCCAAAGCTCTGACTACACTAGGGACTCTTGCCAAGGCATAGAAGTTTTCCTTCCCTTGCTGGTAAGGTTATGGAGGGAATATAAACTGTGTGTTTGCACATGAATCATTGTGATTTCTAAGGATATCAAGGGGGCCCACACCAGAGCTCTTCTCTCTCAGGATACCAAGATTGCACATCCTTCCTAAGCCAGTCTCTGTAAAAGTGCACGTGCTGGGCACAGGCTGAAATACTCCCCACCAGGTTGGGGCAGCACAGCTTCTTAGACAATACAATATAAGCATCTAAGATGGCCCAGATGTCTGAACATATCAAGGGATATGCTGCCCTATAAGGTCATGGTCAAGTCCGCAATGTAGATTTAATCTGTGGATGCTCCAGGTGTGGAACCCCTGTGCAGTCACAGGTATTTCCTGGGAGTGTCTGTTCGAGGCAGACCTGATGCACTGCTTCCAGCACCCAGGAGAACCCCACACCTGGGTAAGTGCCAGCAGGATTTATCAACACAAATGACTAAAAGAACTTGAATGCAAACCCTCCTCACAGTTACCGTGGACATAACTACCACCAACTGCTTTCCTGTCCGTGTATGCCAAGAGATACATAAATAAGGATGATGAAGGATTAGACTCTGTTCTTAATTAAGAATGTATATTAGAGTAGCTCCTCTAAAGTGAATGCAGTTATACTGTACTTATTTTGGTGTAAATAGAAACAGAATCTGACTATTTGCAGTGCAAGGCAGTAAAAGACTAAATTAAGTCTTCAATAAGCACCAAGCCTCCTAGAATTACCTCAGTCAGTGACTGTCTAACCTGTGAATGACCCAGCCAAGTACTACTTTTCCGAAAGTAATACAAATACATAACAGGCAACAAAAAGCAGCCAGCAGTAAAAATCTGTAGGGAAGATAACTATCTCCTCCTTTGTCTGAATTATTTTTCTTCCACTGTGATTTTATCTTTGCTGCATGCTACTTTTATAAAAAACATTTTGTAAACTATGTATTATAAAATGGAACAGATGAAAGGGTGTTTATATTAATTGTATTTGCATTTCTGCAGGAGTTTGATATGTAATTCCAAGCACACCCAAACTACTGATAATTATATTTTAAATATAATTAGAGTTTAAACAGAGATGCCCAGGAATATTTTCACAATGTATTTTTAGATGAAAATGCCAATACATTAAAAATTCAAAAGTCCAAAAATTGAATCTGGTCAAACAAGGAGGGAAAACAGAAGACAGGTAAGGAAATGAGAAGAAAATATCTTCAAATGAGAAAATTCCCTTTTTCATTCAAATTTTCAAAAAGGGAGATTAAACTGACTTTATAACGTTGAAAGTCTTCAAATGAAACTGGAATGTCTCAATAGACTCAGTCCAAATTTCTATGAGATTTTACATTTGAATAATATTTAAATTAGCTTTTCATCTAGGAAAAATATTAAATCTCGAAAATTCTCCTGAGTTAGGGCAATCACAGTGTGCCCAGCAATACTGCTAATCAGCTGCTCAGAACATCAATGTCACCTTGCATTGCAAGCACCAGCAGTAAGTCTATGCCTGAAGGGCTTTCTCAATACTTGAACAACAGTTGGAATGCTTGGGTAGAATTTCTCTTTTAAAGAAAACAGGATTTTTTTTTTTTTTTAAACAAGATGACATTTTGGTTTTTTTCAAAATTTTTACAAATGTAGACTTGACCTTTAATTTAAAATATTCTACTTGAAAGTATCACTATGATGTACTCCTAATCTAGAACTTTCACCCTTTTTCTATGCCTCAGAAACTTTAGTAATTGCACTGGTTAAAAGAATATAATGAATAGATTAATTTTAGCAAAGTGGTTTAGTTTTTTCGAGTGAGATTTTCTTAAGTAACATTCAAAGCTCATATAGACATGAAATCAATAAAATTAGATAATTTTAAATTTACTTGTTTCTTTCCTAACGAGATTTTAACACAAAATACCAAAACTGGTATTTAAATGAATATCCAGGATGCTTCCTATGGAGATTTCAGAGAGCAGATTTTTCAGATTTTCCGTTATGAGGAAAGTCTTCTTTATTACAAGTCTTATTGAAAAGTCACTTATTTCCCACAGGATGTAAAGATTAGTCTAGTTTTCCTTGAGAAAGGCTCTGTGATAAGCTGTTCTCCGTGTGACCACTGGCACTGCCCTGCCCCGGCACTGTTGAATTCCTTGTGTGGGGAGCTGTCAGAGTGTCTCCCCAGGGAAGTCAATAATTAGGGGTTGGTTTTGTTGGTTTTTTTTTCCCCTGAGCCTTTATTTCCATCTCCCACGGAAAGAAATAAGGAAATAACAAACTCTATAATTCCTTAAAATCCAGTGGCTTGGCTGCAGCGGGCATTACCTGAAGGCATGACCTTCTCACTCTTTAATTTAACAGCCGCTCCATTCGATTTACATAATACTCGGTTAAAACGACAAGCAGAGCTTAGCGTTCCTGCCTGCAGCCTTCCAGCCCAGGCTGTCCCGGGCCCTGCCCTCCATGGCAGCTCTGTCCGAGTGCCTTTGCAGTCACACCCCTGGGCAGGGGCGGCAGCTGCTCCGAGCCCATCGCCTCCCGCTGCCCAAGGGACACCAAGGCCGGCCAGGGCCGAGGGACACCCAGGCTGGCCAGGGCCGAGGGACACCCAGGCCGACCAGGGCCGACGGACACGCAGGCCGGCCAGGGCCGAGGGACACCCGCGCTGGCCAGGGCCGAGGGGACACCCAGGCCGGCCAGGGCCGAGGGACACCCAGGCTGGCCAGGGCCGAGGGACACCCGCGCTGCCCAGGGCCGAGGGACACCCACGCTGGCCAGGGCCGAGGGACACGCAGGCCGGCCAGGGCCGAGGGACACCCGCGCTGCCCAGGGCCGAGGGACACCCAGGCCGGCCAGGGCCGAGGGACACGCACGATGCTGGCCAGGGCCGAGGGACACCCGCGCTGCCCAGGGCCGAGGGACACCCAGGCCGGCCAGGGCCGAGGGACACCCCCGCTGGCCAGGACCCGGCTGGGGCACAGACACACGGGCCTCCAGCCACGCTGGGGTTCAGGCCGTGCCTCTCTGGAGGAAAGCCGCCCTGTCTGGCGTGGCTCGGGTGTGGCCGGGCAGCAGCAGCAGCCGCCTCTGGAAGCCTTTGCGGGGTGACACCGCACACAACGCGGGGCCCAGCACCTGCCCTGCCCCGCCGGGACCGCGCTAACCGCCAGCCCCTGCCCCCGGCACAGGCGGTGCCCAGAGCGCTGCCCTGCTCCCACGTACAGCCTGCTCTTCCTCCCCGGTAGCCATCTGCCGTGGAAAGCAGCACTTGACGCTAAAAAGATGTCATCTTGTCATCACGTCATCCCTGCCAGGCGGGTTCAGGCATCCAGCCTAGGCGCGGGTCACAGGGGCAAACATTAGGAGCATAAATTTGCTACTTTCTCAGAGAAGAGAGGGGTGTGTGCAGTTCAGAGCACCTAAATTTGAGGCCTGAAGTAGCACAACATACCAAAGGAGCACTTTGCCCCCCTAGCCCCTGTTCTTTTCAACTTCTGCAGTGTTTTAAACTGCAGAGCTGGCTGCTTTCAAAAACAAATGCTGGATTGAAAAGCTGACATTACATTATGGGCATTTAAGCTAATAATCAGTGTTAGATAGTTGCATAAGTCTGGGTCAAGAATACACAAATTAGTTTTCTTTGCATCAGTACAAACACTTTAAGAATATTTTTTGTCATGGCATTTAATTTTATTTTCAACCACAATTACTATGGCCTTACTCTAAAAACACCATAGTGCACTCTGGGAAGCATATGATGAGCTCCCGAATCAACATTCAAGCAATTTAGAAATTAAAACTTATTTAAGAACCAGCATTTAGAGTATTATTGAGGAGCTGTTCTTATTTCATACTACTCCAGCATCATGGCTTGGCAAAAGCATCTAGTCAGTTCAGTAGAAATCAGTATAATGATTCCAATATTAACAAAAATGAACAACAGGGAATATGGTTTAGGGATAGTACCTGTCAATTTTGAAATAACATCCTTTGGCTTATGTGCATTCCTGCTGTGTGTATGTGAGAAAGAGCTTCTTTCATGCATTCCCAGATCAGTTAGAAATATCTCCCAATACAGCTACAAGATAATGAGCCCAAGTCTGCTCTGACTGCTGTCTCACAGACAGGACAGGACATCTCTCGGCTCACCATGGACTTTCTGGAGAATCCTCAGCTCTCAGGGGACAAACAGAAAAGCAATCACAGCAAACAGCTTTCCTATAGGCCTAGAGCTAAGGCTGTAATATATTAACAGAAAATATAGAACTGATTATCTGCCATGAAATGAGAGGGCTGATTCTCCCCAGCTGCACACACCTCTGGCAGTGTAAAGTGTGCCTCTTGCCTTTGCTGTCTGATCACACAAGGAAAATCTGCCTTACCTCTCTCTTCATCCTCTTCTTCACAATCATGACTGAGATTGGGTATATGATCAAGGAAAAAAGGTCTGAACAGGTTTATCACCTGGCTGACCTATCTGTGTCTGACCATACTATCAGATGTCAATATGACTGCACAGACAAGAGAGTACTGTGCTCACTTTGCCAATAAACAAATCACTTCTAGAACTTAAATCCCACCAGTACTGCTGGCAGGTAAATTTTTGTCCAGAGAAACTCTATATATTATAAATACACTCCCAATGACACGCAACTGACTAAAACAACAGGGTTTTATAGGAATTACTTAGATAACCTGCTCCTTTTAGTGACTGTAATGGGAAACGGTCACCTCTTGGAACTATCCTATAGCAGGAATACTGTTTTTTGTAAAAATCCCCTTTATCTTTGCCATAGGATTTAGAATATTGTAACTATGTCAAAATTGTTGTCACCCATGTCAAAATTTACAATTGCCTACACCATTCCTCACTTAGTAGTACCTTTAGTAACTGACATTTGGTCCAGTGTATATGGTACCACTGAGGTTCTGACACAGATTGCAGGTTACAGACATCACACAAATGCACAATTGGCACACAAATCACACCAATGACAAAACAGACGTATATGAAGTTTTTTAAATCTGTCTTACTCATCTATTTTTAAAAGCTTTACTCAACCAACCCTATTTCAGCCCTCCCCTCCATTCTTCACTGACCCAGATCATCTATAGTATTTAGTCACAAGTTTGGAGATGCAGAGATCATAGCAAAACCCAGCCGTGTCCTGCTTTGCTTATGAGGAATGAGTGTTCTCTACTTAAGGACAACTTTCATTAGGCATACACTTAGAGCTTATTGTAGACAGGGAATATTAAATAATCAGATAATAATTAGACTCTGGTTTGTTTATAAGTGTTCATAAAGGGTAGAGGAAGAAAAAATAACAGTTTACTATAATTCTACTATTACTTATACGGATGCAAAGCTGAAGAAGCACAAGCAAAATCAGCAGAGATCTCCGGATACAATGCCATGGCTGACAACTGCATTTGGCTCAGTTGCTTTGCAGAGCTCAGCAGTGGCTATCATCCTCATTCAGTCACACCAGCACAGCGAGCAGCACTTTGGAAAGAAGAGGATAACTCCTTAGTGGCACATCTGTTAGGTATAGATGGCATTCATCTGAGTAGCTTTGCCAATGGATGACATGCCAAGTCCTTTATACTAAAAGGCTTGTGCTTGATGTTAATCATTCGCTCTCTGCCAGTTAACATGTTTATCCTTCTAGGAAATACTTTGATCTATACTGGCACTTGAAATATAGCAACCAATTTTACTAGACTGGAAATGAACAAACAAGATCTTGTGTGAATTGCCAAATGGCACAGCAAAATGCAGGATGCACGTTACAAAGGGTTGCTTAGCAACTGGAAAAGGCCATGCACTCCATTTCACTATTTTGGTTTGAAATAGAAAATAAATGGCCTTATAATTGTTTGAAATACACGGAGAGCTAGAACATAATACTGCTCTGGAGAAATCTATTTGTGAGGAGTGTGTGTCATGGGAGACAGAGAGAGACTCTGAACTCAACATTCAATAGGTAAGTGAAGGAGAAACTGCCTTTCAGATATTTTGCCTTAAAATGTAAATGTAACAGTAGTTTAAGTTCAGTGCATGTATTCTGCTATTCAACCAGGATTTAAAACAATTGTTTATTTTTACCTTTCATCTTCAAATGTTAAGAGGGTTAGTTTTTTTTGCAAAGACGACTATTAGCTCATCCTCCATTTGCATGCAAGGAAGTGGAAGTTTGGAGCAGTTGGTACTTTACCCATGCAAGTTGCCAAACTATGACTACATCACAGGCATCCTGAATCTAAGTAGTCTTGAAAACAACAAACCAACTTCTGCATAACATATCCTCCTTCCTCTCTCTTACACAGCTCCCGCCATGCCTGGCAGCTGGTCTTAAATAGATATAAATAATTGCCTAGCAAGTCTTCATCTTCATGCAGGAAAAAGAAAGGTGTCTAAAAACTCCAAGTCTCCCATACTTCAAAGCAGCTACTGTCTTTGTTTTCTAATAAGAGAAACTGAGGCAGAGATTAAAATGATTCTTGAAAATCACATGGGAAGCCTCTTGGGATTTGAGAGCAGAGCGTAAACACCTGAAATATATCTTAGTGGTACAGTCATCTCCTCTTCCACCACTATTCTTTTTACACAGGGATCTAAAGCAGGTGTGAGTACACCCCTGATATTCCTTGGCCAATAAAACCTCCTGCAAACACCATCTCTGTGTTAGCTCCCAGCCCAGGCAATCCTGGTGCCGGAGCCAAGACCCCAGCCCTTGCTGCAGCTGCAGGAACCTGCCTAACTCGGTGGGAGTTGAGCGGGAAGAGCTCCGGCCCAGATGGGGCTCAGACCTCTGCGGCAGCGTGGTACAGCAGGGTGAGCTGAGCACAAAGGGGCAGCCTCTGTCAGGAGGTGTCAGCTCCCTAATCTATGTAACGTGTAAGCTGCAGCCAACAGCCTTCTGCACAATGCCCCATGTGTCCGCTGAAAATGGCATTGCCCATAATTGCATTGTTTGCTTAGAAGGGACCCGAGATCCGGATCAAGTTCAACAAGATCTGTGTCATTCTAGTTAGTGCTGTTTTTCAAGCACACCCCTTCAGTGAACAGAAAGCCCTCTGAATCCATGACCAGGCTTTCAGGGCCAGATAACTGACTGTTTCGGTTTCTTTCAAGTTGTATCGCAGTAGACACACACAGTATCCTGGATACTGGACAGATTTAAAAGTGGGAAGAAAAGGTTCCAGCACACTGGCTTTAAAAGAGAGAACAAAGTAAGTGAGGATCAGAGGGAGGAAGGCGATCGCTATGACACTAAGACAATTAATCACTGCCAGATGTTAAGGGTCACACAGCACTGCATGCTGGGAAGACCAGCAGGGGTTCTTGGACAGGGAATAGAGGGAAAAAATAACCTGTCATGTCAGTGAACTAGTCAGGGGTTTAGGGTTCCTGTCGTTTAACTATTAGTGTGCTCTTAATAAAATGACAATGCATTGAAGAAGGGGAGGAAGATAGGGGAGTCGGCAGAAAAGAGGGAGTGACAGCTTAATAATCCCTGTCTGTCAGAAGCATTAAAAATACCATCCCAAATTCAATGTTCTTACTTTTGTAATGAACGCGCCAGGGTTCCTGTTTGATTAATAGAACACTTGTTGACTGACAAGGACAAATGTGCACACGGTCTGAACACAGCGCTGTGCATAAATAATTTAAATTGCACTACGGCCAGAGCTCAGCTTGCACTGGGGGTTCTGTGATAAACCCCTATGTTTCAGCCGTTCATAACTTGGCCCTAAAAGAAAAGCTCAAAAATCTTGAACCTAAAGTTGGACCGAGAAGGCTGGTTGGTTTCTTTGAAGTATGAAAAAGAAACCAATATCCTTTGGAAATCACAGACCTTTTGTTGGTATAGTTATGGTGGTGTCTCTATTGGCTCAAGTTGTACATCTCTCACATTACAGCAAAAAGAAGATGGCTTTACACTGAATGATGCAAACAAATTTGTGTTCATGCTAATTCCCACTTATCCCCATTAACAGCATTGCTAATGACGGTGGTAAATACCACAAAAATGGGGAAATACTTGCTTTGAACTTTAGGAATAACTTTCAAAGGGAAGAGTTCAGACCATTTTGTAAATGGACACTTAGTTGTAAATATTTCCTGCATTCCTCCGGGAAATTAATTTCATTTAGTTAAGCTGTTATCTGATGATACCCTTTTCCACAGGGTCTGCTTTTTCCTCAAAAAGGAACATTTTCCACCAAAACTGACACATATTTCTGTTCTTAAAACAATGCTTAAGAGCTCGTATATTTATGATGTAATTATTTCACACCCCTGGGGCCCACACACAAACCTAATGGAAGGAACAAACAATTAGAACACTTGTAGATGTACTGAGTATCTCAGGTAAGACCTAACTTCAAAATTTGTATCAATTCTGTACAGGTATGACTGAATTCCCATATATCATATCAGTCAGAATTCATTTTTCTGGACACTTTATTCACCTGATGAGGACATGCAAGCATTAGGCTGTTTTGCCATTTTTTCCCCTGTCAAATCAGAATACTTCTTTAAGTCATTATTCAGGCAGTAAAATAGCTACGCTTGTTTTTAAACAGTTCATAATAATATGATCGGAACAGAACAATAACCAAACTGAATATATTATCAGATTAAAAACTATAACAGAATTTCCCCAAAGAGTCCACATACTTTCTTTAATATATACTCTTTCTTTTCAATTTGTTGGATCTCATAATCTATCAGATGATTTTGATGGCCTAAATTTGAACCCAGAGAAATGCTGCTGAGCACATTGAACTTTCTGAGAGCCACAAAAGCTGAGATTTCTTTGGTACCCTTGAGGAGGCTTTAATTTTGCAGAATCAAGGCTTAAGAAAATAAGCATTAGTTTGTTGAATTTTTCTGAGTATTTTTTTGCATGTCTTGAGGGGTTTTTTTTGCAATTTATAACATGAATTATATAAATAGCAAACTTGTATACATTACATTCTATAAATATATGGAACTGCTTATTTGCCCTCTTCAATATTAAATAATATTAAGAACTGCATAAATAGTCCTCAAAAGGTAACCCTTTTTGACTTATTAAATCTCCTTCAATCATTGTAAGAAGCTATTATTTATTCATCTCCCTGGCTCACTAGTTGGAGTTTCAAATTATTCTTACAATCTCCATGGTTTAGGCAAGGCTTTATAGCAACCTCTATGTTGCAGTCAAATTGTATAAGGAAAAGGGGTGTACAGCAGCAAATGTTGCAATTTGCTGCAATGGCACAGTCAAGACTTATCATTCCTCCTCCTAGAATTGCCAATAAAACACAAATTTTATTGCAAATAAAATTTGGCTTGTGCTTCAGTTGCCTCCTTTGTAAAACTGTACTGAGCTTTCCCTAGTCTTGTAAATCACATGTGCATCCCAGTGTTAAAGTACTGCACTATTGTGGAATGTTTCAGGAGAAAGGAGAGTCGACAGAGAAGTGTGTAACCAGCAATTCACATCACGGGACTCCAGCAACACATCCTTCCTTAAAAACCTGCTAAGGCAGCACTCTGCAGAAGGAGAACGTGGTTTGTTTCACATGCCCATCTGTGCAGCAGTTGTAGCTCACTAAGCAACCTGCTCCAAAGTTAATGTAAGAGCTTGAGTGATGCCACACATTAAGAGTTCACTTACAACAGTACTCCAGAGCATTAACATCTCTTTTGTATCTACACCGATAGATCACAGTGGAGAGAGTGGCTCTGCTGTGCAGCACAGAAACAAGCCCAAGGAACTTGCTACTTAAGCTCTCCATCCCTCAGTTGATTTCCTCTTACCTTTTCTTGTTGCAGTTCAGTGCCATCAGAAACACAACAGATGGTTGCTGCTACTTTGTAAGGGTTCTGTCTCCTGGTGGCCCATGATGCTCTGTCACTGCAAGGGTGCTTCGAGGTGCACTGAGGGTTGAGAGGCTTTCAGAGACAAAGAAGCCACCTGAGGTACTGATGCACAGTCTGAATAAAAATAAATGAGCAGAACTGGTTACACAACTACAAGGCACTTTCTTGCAGCATCTTCAACAAGCAGTTTTACCTTGTGGGACTGTTTTTAAAGAAGCTAAAAAAGGTAAAAGTAAAATAAATGTTGTATAAATCCAAGACAGCTTTTGGGTATTTAATTTACTTCAAAAATTTCCAGTTTATAATGAAAGTGAGAAAAACTGAAGGTGACTAGACAGACAATACACCACATTGCTCTATGCAACCCAGTCCTGATGTTCCATCGACCTGGACCATATTAGCCACTTCATCATCCTGAGACATCTGGCAAATAACCAATATACTTCTGTCTCTATGTTTTTATGGATATAACAGTTTGAACAAGATTAAAAGTAAAATTTGTGCCTTACAGAGATACATGCAATAGTCTGCATAACTGCACATTGGGAGGGAATTTTCATCCATAAAGCTTCCTTTGCTCCACAGCACTTTCACACTTGAGTTTGTTTCATACTTTAGATTGTTCCCCTAAATGGCATACCATGATATACTCTAAACATTCTGCTGGATCAGTCATACAATTACATGTTTGTTCCACATGTGCCTACCAAAAATATCCAGAGCCTCCATATAGCTTCCTTCTTTAAAGTAAATAGCAAGGAATAGACTCTTTTATTCCTCTCCAAAACTTTAGTCCCAGTAGGCAAAAAAAAACTTAGTGCATGTGAAAAGCATGGGCAACAAAAAGGCTCAAAAGCTTTTCTGCTGTTTAGCTTTTGTCATTTAAGCTATCAAACGAATAAAAACAGACTGGCTAGCAGCCAACTTGAATTGTAGTGAAATAAATTTCTATTACACTTATTCACTTTGGACAATGCAAAATAATTGATCAAAAGCAAAAAGCTCCCAGAATTTATTTTTAATTTAAAGCTTATCTTTGGAAATATATTAACAATCTAAAACAAGCTACTTGTTCTGCTGTTCTAGGCAGAACAAGTCATCATTTTCATTTGTGACAATAAATATATAAGCCTATTTTTCTAAATGAGGGAAAAGTTTAAAAATTGATGTTACCAAAACATACCTCTTCTCTTCCAAAAGCAATTATGAGCATTTTAATTTTTCTTTGAAAGTATGCAAATAGGCAGATATAATTTTACCTACAGAAGTATTAATTGTCAACTCCGCCCACTTATTTGCAAGCTATATTCTCAAAACAATACCATTGGATTGATTATTCAGCTAGCATATACACAGGTGAGCTGTTTATTTTAAGAACATTTCATTAACCCTGTGGGGTCTTGGACTGAATGAAATGGCTTCCTTTTTCTTTGTGCGTTATAGCAGAATATGCACCTAAATTATCAATTATATTTAACCTCCAGCCTAAACCAGAGAAATGTGGCTGACAGGAGGAGAGTTGACTTTTAAACCCAGCCAGACAGAGTGTTTTCTGACAGAGCTTCAACTGAACAACACACATGTAGACAATTAGGCAGGTTTTAGAGGCTGGCCAAACCCAGAGAAGAGCTGGGAACATGTTCCTTAGTGTTTCTCATTAGAGGCTGACTGAGAGGATTCCACGGGAGAAAGGCTGGTTCATGGCTGGCCTTTCATCTCAGGACCTGTGTGTAATGTGCCCCAGACTGAGGGGGTGGCTTCGGTGCTCTCAGTGCAGTCTCCAGTGGAAGCTGCTTTTCCAGAGTACGATTCTGGCAAGTACAGAAGTACTTCCAGTGAAGCTGGTAGCCAGGGTGCCAGGCAGGGCAGGGGGGCTGGGGAAGGAGAGCAGGTCGTGGTGGGGCTGCTCCCGGCACGGCTTTGCCCAACACAGCCCCTGTGGTGCTGCCTCGCCCCCTCTGCACACAGAGAAGGTTACAGCACTTGGGAATCTGGGCCAGGCTGCTTGGGGAAATTTCCAGACTCCCTGACAAGAAATGTAGGCTTGCTCCCCCTTAGAAATAAAAATTCTAAGCCCCAACCCAATCTGGTAACACTGCTTTAATTCACTACGATGTTATTGTTTCTCATCAATCTCAAGTACAGCTACCTGTACCTGCCTGAGCGATGGAAGGGATTTGCATCTGAAGTACAGTTTACTTCAGCAGTTTTCATGGAATAATTGATATCCTGTTATTTTTCCAAATGCTTTAACAAGAGTTCAGTGTGCGTTAGTTCATGCACCTTCTCAAACATCTGTGAGGCAGTCAGATAAAACCCAGACGTATTGATAAGATGGTCCAAAAGGAAGCATTAAATGCATAACTACAGTGTGTCTACCATGAGCGGATATCTTGATTTCTTCATACTTTTCAGATACTCTCTTGAATTTTGCTTTTAAGCCAGAATTTCTGAGTCAGGGAAGCAAACCCAACTCCAACATCCAATTTCCCCGCAGTCTTTCTAAACCACAAACTAGTACAATTTATAGAGGAAAATATCTACCGGGACACATTTTCTCAAAGGGAATATTTACTGGAGAATCCATCACTCTAATGACATCTTTTTTAACCTCTATGTTTTAAACATTTTTCTACAAGTATATCTATTCACATGAATTAGTGGAGCCTGTATTAGTCAGTAGCAGACCACCACATGTGGTTTTATACAGAGAAAACACCTCAGATCTCATGTAAAGAGTATGCAAAGTTTTTATCTCTTTTATATATGTGCAAAGTATTCCAGAAACAATTTTCTCCTTTTTACAGTAAAATTTGGCCTCTCAAAGATGCATTCTGTAAGGACCTTTGTATATGATGCTGAAGCAAAAAAAATAAGTGAGATACTTACTTTCCTTTTGCTCTCGTTTAATCTGATGACCCTTCTGTACTTAGTGGTCCCAGAGAAACCCCAAACTATCTTTTATTATTCTCCATGGCCACATTTTACGTCTCAAATGTTTACTGCTCAGCTACACCTAATTGCCTTCAATGTTGCCTCCTGGACAAGGAATGACTAACAGTCTCTTCAGATTGCTCTTCCCAATGTTGCTACATGAATGATAGAGTTACAACTCTCCCAGTACTTATTTTCTTACAGTTAAAACATCTGGAGCCAGTTACTAACATGAGAATCACAAAAGAAGGAAAGTTTCAAGTCTTTGTGGTTTCTGAGAAAAGTCACTCGAACATACCCTACAAGCCTACAAACCAGAAAATGAAGTTCTAATTTTATTTATTTAAAGTATCATTAGTTTTCAGTGGTTAAGGATGACAATTCCACTTGGCTGATCCTCTCAAGTGTGACCCTAATGCCCTGACTCCTATAATGGACAGACAACAGGGTGTTTGGTCATGGGAGGAGCATTTCCCTGTGCTAGGGAGGGAGGACACTGCTGACCAGCTTGTGGCCATGCTGGAGCAGGAGAGAGCAGTGCCACCCCTGCACATGAGCAAGTATGATTCGAAAAGTCTGTATTTATTTCCCACTGTAATATGCTTATTGCTCCTACTTTCTAAGGCACTCACCCAAATGATTACATGTAAAATAATTAATAAATAAAAGAGCAGTACAAAACCAAAATTCATGCTGCTGTCCAAGATTCACATGGTTTTGGAATTTGCTCAAAGATAAATTAATTATGTTTTTATAACACATGAAATTTTCTAAGTAATACACAACCACTTGTTTGTGAATCAATTTTACCTTTTAAAAGATACTTACAGATTTACAATTTGGAGTTAAAGATTTCTAAAAAGATGTGCTAGAGAAAACTTTTAAAAGACTACAAGAGATTTTGGTTTATGTGCAAGAATATATCTGATAGAAGGGGAGCTCTTGGAAAGCTTCAGAAACCTTTAATGTGCAGCCCTTGTCTTTCCCATTTTTGAAATCTTACTCACCTGAGTAAAATAACTGCCAGCTGATCCTTTCAATCTGACAGGCTGTAACTTTCTGAGCCTGCCTTGGTCACAGAGGGCCAAGAAAAGCTGCCTTACATTGTCCTTCCCCTCTCGTTCCTCTGTTTCTCAACTTTTTCATCTTTCTTGTGAATTTAGAGAGCTTCCCACTTCTAAACTCTCAGGCTTTCAAAGTGTGACACATGAGTTTAACACACCTTGTTAACTTAATATTTCACAGAAAAGACTTTCCTTTGGAAATATTCTAGGTCAGCCTTACCACTACTATGAGAAGTAATTTTTCTAAAGTCTTGATTCATATAAGTACGAAGTATCCTCAAATTGTGAGATCAGAATTAGACCCTTTATGGTTTCCTGCTGGAAGCTGATAAAAAAAAAAATCAGAGGAGCAGTTTTGGTCCACTGCCATCAATGGGAATTGTGAAGAGTCACAGAGGAGAAAATATTCCTGAAACAGTGATGGAAATAGAGAAGGAAAAGCATGAAAGGGCTTCCAGTCACGCAGTGGATGTTGCTCCCTTGTGAACACACTCTGACGTTTTCTTCTTAACAATGAACAAAAGCTATTTTCTCCAAGGGAGGGACAGGAAAAGGCTCAAGCTGAAGCTGGGTCAGGACTGGTTAGCATGGAGATTCTATGTCATTGGTTACAGCAGCTGAAGTCCAGTAAAAGTCTCTCTGGCCTGTCCTCAGCCTGTGCTCTGCCTTTGAAGTTCATCGTGTTCCTCCAAAATGATGCTTGCTGGGTGTCAGTCTTCTGTAGAGTTCCCTGTCCCAGTCAGCTCCCTACCCAGTCCAGCTTTTATCCACACATCCCTATAGCTGTGCTGCTCTTCCTTTCCAAACCTCCAGCTGTAAAACTGTCCACCCTAAAACTGGACCATTTAGGAAGAAACAGATGAGAGTTTAATTTATATACTGTTTTTCCCAGTAGTTAATAATAAAGCCGTGTCTGAATGGATCTTGGTTTCTGCCACATTTGATGTCCCTGCTTTGAAGCAGTACTAGAACCTCTGCATCACACAACATTTTATATATTTTGAGAATTTTCAGGGGTTTTAATTTTTTTTTTCATTAACTTCTTCCTTTCAGACCCAGAGGTTGAAAAGAATTAAGGAAACACAGATAGATAGATAGATAGATAGATAGATAGATAGATAGATAGATAGATAGATATGTACACACATTTTTTTAATGTATATATAAATGTCTATACTAAAAAATTTTTATTTGACTCTCAAAGATGAGATATATTTATCCTTTAATGAGCTCTGACAAATAATGGAACACTAAAGCCACAGCTAAAGGTAATGCAGTCACCATTTACAAAAGTGAAAGTTAAGCACAGATTATTACTAAGATAAAGATTTTGCTGGCTTGATGATTGAAAAATATTATTTCAGGAACAGTGTACTACAGAGCTCCCACTTGTATTGTTTCTACACTTGACATGTATGAGGACAGAAAAACTCACTTGGAAACTGGAGAGAAAGCCAGAACCTTCAGAACTAGAGCAATCTGAAGATGCTCAGGATAAGATTTTAAAACAAACAACAGAAAAAGCACTTTTTCCAGAAGAATGCTTCCTCCCCCTCTTCCCTGTCCCACTCTCCTCTGTCTCCAGCAGAGCCAGCACCAGATGTTTCAGAAACCACACACTGGGCAGATACACAGGATCATCTGTCCCTTCTTCCATAAAGGTCTCATCCAAAGGGAAAAATTTAGACAGCCTAGTTCAAAGAGCACGCCAGTAGCAGCAAGTAGCAAGCCTTCCATTTTAAATAGCTCTTACCTTTGAAAATAGAAATTTTAATGGAATAATTTATAAATTCCAAATCCAGATAATTGGATCACAACACTAGAATAGTCTACAGGATATTTTTGTGATAAATTCATTAATCTAAACCAGTTCATGAGTATATAATCTACAAAAAATAAAGAAAGACTATTTTCTCAGAATTAAGATTACTACAAAACTAACACAAAATAAAATCCTGGCAGAGAAGTAACATTTTATAGATTTAAGAAAAAAGTGAAACATTTTTACCCCAAAATAGAAGTGCTTCACCCTAATCTAAGAAACTGTTTTTCCTATATGCAAATGCTTTAAAAAGGCAAATTTAATTTCCTCAACTATATGTAATGGTAAATAGAAATTCTAAAAATAAAATATTTATTCAGGATTAAGAGTAACATTTAATAGAATGGATTTAGATGTTGAAATCAAGAAGAATAATTAAAAATGGGTTGGCTCCAAAATAAGATTAATGTATTGGTTATAGAGATATTTCCTTCTATGTGTAAATGTAACAGGCAATATTTTTTCTTTGACTTTGGCTGCTTTTTTACTTCTGAAAGCTGTAAAGGATTCCTGGTGATGAGTGCTAGGGTCACCTGCAAGGCTGGGGAGCAGAGGAGAGCAGTGCCCAGGACAGCACTGAAGAGGGGCTGGGGGTTTGTAGCCCCTACACCCCCCTGTAACTGCACAGTGTAAAACACCTCTTGGGCTGCTCTAAAGCCTGCAGACAGCCAGCCCTGCCCTGCCTGGCCCGGGATCAAAGCACTGCAAGGGTGGCTCCGTGCCACTGCTCCCCCTGGCTCTGCTCAGCTTCACCAAGGCCAAACTCAGCACAGCTGAGAATCCATCCCAGCACGTTAATCATGGCTTGGGTGGAATTGCTGTCATACTGAAGTTTTCATTTCCTCCACCTTTCAAAGCCTGAGTTTTTTGAAAGAGGACAAGTGACACTTCATCAATTTTTCAATGAAGAACCTCAGATTGGAAATGTCCTTCAGTTTGCAATTCTAGAAAGCAAGTGAAATTTGTAGAAGCCGAGCACTAACTACATAGGAAATATTCACGAGTGAAATTATTTCAGATGTCACTTGACAGTGATGTAAACACAGCACTGTGAAAGACAAAGTTCTAACCAAGCTGCTAAAAGCATTTTCTTATCAAGAAAAATGTACTGCAGTTAATATAAAATTTGATTTGCCAAAAGTGCAGGAAATTGAGTTAGGTGCTCACTCTGTCTGGTGCCAGTGGGGCTTCTGGCAGTACAGCCTGGCACCAGAGCTTGGGGGTTTCTTTGTCCTCTTTTTTCCCTTCACATGGAGAGAGACAAAAGAAAAAAGAAATTAAAATCATTTAAACGTGATGAAACTAAGTCACCAGAAGAATTGTACACTCACAATGAACAAGAGTAGATATGGTATTAGCAAAATTTCTTACACAGAATCAAATGCATTTCTCCACAGTAGAGATATAATTCAAATCTTTACTGCAGTCCAGCTGCAGTATCAAGTTCAAGAGAATTGTAAGTCCTTTTTTATTAATTATATTTAAATGACATACAGAGCAGAGACATAACCACAGTTCTGGTGCTATCAGAGCCACAGCTCCATGTATTCTGGAAAACTCAAGACTCATTATTCAGCTGGATACAGATGCATATTTATAACAGTTATGATTGATATCAACATAGCATTATTTCACTCCAGAAGTTGTTCCTAGGAGTTAGGGTCAGAGGCTACTGTCTCCCACAGACAGGATGGATTAGGATTACTGTGCACACTGGGATGTGAGGGACCAAAAACGAATATGAGGTCACAAAGACCAAGGAGACAAATGAAAACTCCCTGTACAATGATACAATATTTCAAACTAGAAAAAGTTTGCTGGATTATGGAAATACATTCTTTCTGAATACTTTTTCCCCTTCAAATCCGAGCCATCTTTATAAGCCAGGTGACAGCTCTCACAAGAGAAGTTTTTATTCTTCTCTGCTCTGATTTGATTTAGATCTCCTTTCCAGTGACAGACTGCCAGATTGTGTAAAGCCCAGAGATCTCTACAGCAGGCAGTCCACTAATGACTCGGAGTTTGTGGAAGATACAGAGAGAGGTATATACAGAGAGCAAGGAGAGAGAAAATAGAAGAAGAAAGAATTAGCATCCATCTCATTCACCCATCAGACAGGCCGCCCCAAGCCCCCATGCTCAAACCCTGCTGGGGTAGTGGGGAGCAGTATTATTCCTGCTGGGCTCTAGGCAACCCCAGTGGGTCAGTGCAGATGGTCTATTGCCACTCCATCAATAAGTCACTATAAACTGCAGCTATTAAAAAAAGTACAACATATGGAAATATAGTAGTGATTTGTTTGAATAGCTTATATTCTTGGTCTGCAAAGTTTGAAAACTTTTTTTTAATAAGATTTTTTTTCTCTTTTTTTTTTTTTTAGTATCAGTTGCAAAACTGCCTAAAGTCATAGTCACATGTCAAAACCCTGACACCTACTTTTAATGATTTCCATTTCCATTGCAATCGTCTCATCCACTTAACTTCCTCATTGCTTGGCTACTGCTCCAGCATTCACGTCCATATTTTATCAGTGTTCCATGGCTTTCAATGGAATAACTCCATGGTCACTCACATACTGTAATGCAACTACTACCTTCATTACACTAAGTGGACTTTACTCCTTC
The DNA here is from genome assembly GCA_013396875.1 of Vireo altiloquus. Lineage (NCBI taxonomy): Eukaryota > Metazoa > Chordata > Aves > Passeriformes > Vireonidae > Vireo > Vireo altiloquus. Next base: position 1,010,486 of record VZRF01000187.1, read on the forward strand.
AGCAACAGTCAAAACAAAGAGGCAGTTAATTTTTTTTATTGTTGATTATAATTTTCCACTTCAAAATAATTTACCTTGGTTCAAATCACATATAGAACTTAAAAATAAAATAATCCAGTTAATGGATCTTTGCTTTAGCAAAGAATAAGGAACTCTCACAGTGTGGGTATTTTGAGAAAAATACTTTCATGTCATTCAGCTGAGTAGAATAATCATAATTAATTTAAGTCAGTTGTGCCAAAGCCATGTATTAATTACTTCACAGGGGATGTTCACAATGGAAGATGAGTTATTGACTCAACAGGCCCAGCAGTCCTAACAGAGCTTGACCTGCATTTAACCTGCACTACAGCCAAATAAAATGAACAAATACAGCAAAAAAAAATGAGCTCTCATCCTGCAGTTCTCATAGTATCTAACCACCTCTGAGGAAAGCTTTCCATTCCACTATGTTGGTAAAATGCAAACTACTAATTAATATATTGCATTCATTATTATAATTAATAGTTGTTGTTGGCATCTAAGAGGTTTAACCAGGACTAGGATCCTACAGCAGTGCTTTAGGAACATCTTGGGACAGGCAGCTCTGCCTTATGTGACTCAGTTTACAAACTAGGCAGACATGGGCAAACGAACTTAGATCCTCTCCCCAGGTTCACACAGTTGAAACACACAGCTCAGGCAGGGAAAGCAACCACCACAAAACAATTTCCTCTAGATACTTACACCCACTCTTGGGAATAAATGTAACTTCAGGCCTCAAACCCAAGGAATCACTTTGGGGATTTTAATGATGGTGTGAATTGCTTGTTCCCAGATTTTAAAGTACGTAAACACAAAATTTATTTCCATTGCTACAAATAAAGACAGCTTTCAGCACTCCTTGCCATAGGAAGGTGAAAAGTAGATTAAAAATTTGTGTTTGTTTTGTTAAAGGATGCATGAGCTCTTCTTTGGGGCCAATGTATCTTTCAGGTCATTAGGACTGAATTTGCATGAATAGGTGCATTTCTGGAGGAAAGGATACTTTCTGATGTTTCATACCATGTGTAGCTTTGGTCAAAATGATTCAGAACAAGGAAAGACACTGCACTTCTTTAAAGGAGTGATGTACAAAACAGCGCCATTGAACTATCATTGTAACATATACAGGTACAGCCAAGAACAAAGGGCATGCAGAAACAGAATCAATTGTTTCTTAGAGACTATTATGGGTTTTAACATACAGACTAGGGAGCTAGCAAACAAATTAATGCCTTCATCATAAGAGCAGATCACTGCCTGGAGAGCTGAAAGGACTGATTTTCTTTTTTCCTGAAAATATACCTCAATCCACCTTACTATGTGGAAACTGAATGCTGTAACCATATTCCACTAGAAAAATAAATCCTCATATCATTCAGAACAAATGGTTTATGTACCATATTTTGAAATGCTTAGAAATATGGCTACAGGACACCAGAAATATAGAACAGGTAAGATGGGTGCTGAAGAGAACCAGGGGATGTACAGAAGAGCCATGTTATCTTGCACATGAATTTCATGATTTCACAATTTCAGAAATATTGGTAAAACAAAAAGTGTGTACGTGTATGCATGCATGGAAGATTATGAAAGTATGGAACGTTGTGGAAGTCTTAATTTGCTTGGGTTAGTCTCAGAGCTCACTCAAGAGAGACAAAACTGTTTATAAAAAACTTTAGTCAGAGTAACGAGCCCAAAGTTCCTATCAAAATAGCCCAGAGAAACATTTCTTGTATCTGAAAGTATCTCAAAGGTGTGACAGGTGGGCAAACATGGAGGAGCCTAAAGAGCAAGGAGGAGACACAAGTGACACCAACTGAACAGAGGAGAAAGAAAAGATCTCAAATCCTTGATACACTTTTGTGGCCCTGCCTTCCTTTTCATAAAAAAAGCATTTCTTCACAGTGAGAGGTTTAAAGAATTCTTTCAGAAATTCCATCTGGTCCTAAGGAGTCTGCGCCCTTGAAAACCCTCAAAGGCTGGCTATTTTTAATTTTCCTTCAGTTATTTCCATTTTTATCATTTTTATCTGCCTTCTGGATAGGAACATGTACTTGGCACAGTTTGTCAGTTCTTACAAACTCTGAGCCTTAAAACCACCTTGTCCTCTACTCTGGACAGATTTACCAAGGGCCACCAAACAGCAGATGATGAATGATAGGAGAACCAAAGTGAAATCTCACATAACCCAAGCTAACTACAAAGATCTACCATGCATATCAGCACTTCAGGAAATATTGTTGTCACATGGTCCCTGATGTCCAGTGATAACAAAGAATGTGTGAGAGAACTTTTATAAATGTTTTGATATCTTTGTGTATTTTTTTTTTTCTTGCCTTGGGAGACATGATCCCAATGGCTAAATAAAGACAGGAAAGATAACTCCTAACTGGAAGCTCCTGCTGGATCCTGTCCTGTAGCTTTGCCCATTTTTTATGGTGGAGATGGGAGCTGGGGCATCGTACTGACCACGGAATTCATCCAAGGAAATCCAAAGAGTGAAGGTAGTAAAGAATACAGAATTAACCAATTTTTTCACCTCCATTTAAATATTCCACATGCCACAGAATTACATGGTTACTTTTACAGTTATTTCAAAAGGCTGAGTTTTACTTTTCCTGAACCTGATTTCTTTCTGCTCATTCAGCTTCAGGTCAGTTTTTAACCATGCAGTGTTTGTCAGCTCCCACAGCCATCAGACCCACAGAAAAAAGAAAAAAGGTCCTCCTAGTATCTGATCTACCTATTGAGAAGAAAGCAAAGATTGTAGCAGGGCTGTTCTGGAGTAGATTTTAAAAAGAACAAATTTTGGTTGAGCACATTTTGATACTATCTCCACATCTGAGGAAAAAATCTCCTCCATCCATTTGGAGACTTGCTGATGGTGTCAGGATCAACTCTATCATCTTACAGAGCAATTGTGCACCATCATCTCTTCTTAACTGAAGAAAGATTTTAGTACTAACAGGATCTTATGTAAGCCCTGTCTGAAGCATTGCACAAGTGTGCTTTGTGTGTATCTACAGCATAATGACACTAAGAAGTTAAAAAAGGAAATTAATAAGTTTAAAAGTGCTCAAATTAAAAATACCTTTAACTTTTTTCCATTACTTTTCTTAGGAGTTCTCAGCTTCAAAGTAAAATTCAACAGTACTTTTGATTTCTTTGTATTAAAGTACATTTGTTACATATTAAGAATGATTGATCTATTTTAATAATGAAATCAGAAATGTTGACACACTCCTGGCAAAGAAAAAGTGTGGAAAAATAATTCCTGGATTACTGAATATCCCTTAGAAACTTTCAGCCATATGTAAAATGACAGAAAAAAAAAGACTGAGGCCTGGTTTGAAAAAGGGACTTCCATCAAGAATTACGAGGAGAATAAAAGCTAATAAATTGGCTGATAAACAAATACTTGAGTTCAAATTTGGTAACTGTTCATTTTTCCTAGAACTGTAGTAAGGGTCAGATGCAGATGAATAGAATATGGAATTCATTTAAAGAATCATATCTATTTAATATATAAAATAATAAAAAAAGACAAGTCACATCTTTACCTCTCCAACAGAGTAAATAATCTTCACATACTCTTTTTTACTGAGGCTGACATAAAGTCACCATATGGGTCATAATGGAAACAGTATCTTCCACCTCTTTGTACCTGAGCAAATGACCTCCTTTCAAGATGAATTTTCCAGAAAGCAGGTAATTGAATTACTTGAGTGCTGATCCACTTCAAAGGTTGTTCTTTATAGGAAGTATAATCAGATTCTGATGCTTTGATCAAGGCAATCTATGAACCTGTTACTCGATCACAAGCTCTACTATTTGCCATGAAGAGATAACTAATCAATTACAGAAATACATCTGCTCTGAGTAATGTTATTGATGACTTGACAGAAGGAATGCTTAATTCAAAGAGTAAAACCCTTGGGAAAGCTGGCAGTGGCTGTGGACCAAGGAGTTCAAACAAGACAGAGGGTGCCCAGCCTAGAGGTGAGTTGCTAACGATTAAACAGGAGTATCTCCTCTGGCTTCTTTGGAAATGGAAGATGGAAGTGAAAGAAAGGCTCTGCTGCTCCAGGCTGGTTAGAAATACGGATTGTCAAATCCTGACACCTTCCCTTTCCCTGAGCAAACCCTTTTCCACAGCAGAACCTGATTGTTTCAGCCATACCAGAATAAGGAGGCACTGGTTCTCTTTTATCCAAGGGCAGGGTTCATTCACCTGTCTTGTATGCCATCCACAAACCTGAAGCTTCTGTCACCTTTTCTCACCTTTTCTCAAAGGGCCGTGATCTTCCAGACTTTTTTTAAACACCTACATGAAGTGGATGCATTTCTCCTCCATGACACCAGCACTGGGATCATTAATATTTTAACTTTTCAGTGAGAAACAAAAAAAATGGATTTAAGAGTATTAGAGAATGGACAGAAAATATTCCAGAAACTTGGCAGTAATAAAGGATATGGATAACAGACCTTATTTTCTTGTATGTTGTCTTTTAAATTACGTAGGAAGGTAAAGTGAATTAAAAAGGAAATGCATAAATATGAAACCATTGAAAGCAAATATTTAAGAGACCAGTTATTAAACCTATGGAACTCACTGCAAAATTACAAACTTGAGTCAAAGATATGAATAAGAATGAAAAAGGAATTAGGTATTTACAAGACCATCTTTATAAAATAAGTAGGTTCTTGTTAGAAAGTATCCAAGTCCTCATCAGCCTGTTTATATGGCAACTCCTGTTGAAGAAGGGGTTACAGAGACAATTTCCCAGTAGGAACTGGTTGTTCTGCAAGGACTCAGCCCTCTTCCATTAATATCAGTGGCCTTTCCTATTGGGTTCAAATAATAGGAACATGTCACAAGATTATTTCTTGCAAAATCCTGTAATGTCTCTGACACTAAATGTCATTGATAGCATGTTTGATTCTGTCTGCCAATTTTTGTACCATGGTATGAGCCACACTGATGTTGAAATCAGCCTCAGTTTATGTCTGACATCAATTGTTTGTAACATTTGCAAGATACACGCCTGTCTTATTTTCTCTTTATCTCCACAAGAATTCACACAAACACCATAAACTGTCTGACATGGAATTTCTCATAACCTGCTTTAACTCCTTCCAAAAACATGTTACATTTCTTATGTTGGAGGCATTTCAAGTGAGAAATTAAAACTGGTCCGTATATTTAAAAATCCAGTATAATAGCTCTCATGACTAATTGTACTAGACTGTAGTCAAAGGAAAATTCAACTGTAATAATTACACCCATGTGTTAAAAACTCTCACTATTTTACTATGTGAGCATGTCAGAGCAGCTTTACAGTTCAGGCATACAGCAAATAAGTGTCATTAGCTAAATCCAAGTAATTAAAAACATCCTTGTTGAGAAGAGCCTTACAACTCTTGACTGAGTTACACCCAGACCCACAGGTGCCCTCCTTCTGTTCAGGAGCAGTGTGATTCACAAGAAAAAACATACAGATTTCTAAGCACAAAGCCCCCCACAGCCACAACATACAAGTGCTCATCAAATTCTAAAATCAGCTTGAGGATAACACAGGAAAGAATCTGAGAGGAATGCCTGAAGAGACTAAGAGTTCCAAAACAAAGCACTGCAAAGGAAGTCATCTTTGCAATTTTACCTACCCTAAATAATTCAAATATCAAAATATTTGTCAGTTTAAAAACGTCATTCTTTCCTATATCCATTTAAAATGAAAGCGGCTTTTTTGTTTCTTCTACATCAATAAACTCGGTTGAATTAGGTTAAACTTTAAGATTATATTTCATTCCTTTGCTTTTGCTCAGTGCTTCAATGGCTAGTCACAAGCAGACTTTATCCCTTGCAAGCAGGACCAGAGCTGCCTGGGAAGAGATGAAGGTAGCCCTTAGAATGCAATCTCCTCCCATTTTGGCCTTGAATTGTAACCATTCACAGAAGACAGAAGAATAAATTGTCTGAGGTCTGGATAAAATTTCGCTGAATCACTCAGGTGAGGAGCTCAGCCAAATCTGGAACCTCCTGCTGCGAAAGGCTGCAAATCTTTAGTGAAAGGTGACCCTCACAAAGTGTGATTACAGCAGCTGAAATTCAGTGGCAATAACTGTCCACAGGCTTTTAAGCAATCCAGGGATGTATGTGCACCTCATTCTTTCTCACATTTTGCATCTATGCGAAGCTCTTTATTTTATTACCTTTTATTTCCAAGATGAAGGAGAGAGGTAGTCCATGCACAGAATTAACAAAATTAAGAAAAGGGGGGGGAAAGCACAAGTCATTTGAATTCAGTTTTTATGCAGCATGCCAAAATAGGGTGAAGATAAAAGTGATAGCAGTGCACTGAATGAATTGTAAGGTTTGTTTTTATCTTTCTTATTGAACAGATTCCTGCAGTTTACTTTTTTGAGCATCTTACAGCATCTTTGGATCAACCAACAAAGAAATTCCTTTTGCACACAGCATGTGGTCAAATGAAGATTCTGTTCAAAGTGACATGAAATCAGAAATATTGGCTATATAACAGGTATTGTCTTTTTCTATACCTCTGTTCTTCAATGTCAGTAGTCACCATAACTGAAGAGACACACTCACAAAGAAGTAAGAAATGTTCAAAGTGGGCAACAGATGCTTTATTAGAAGGCAAACCTCTCTCTTTTCTCTATTCATTTTATCCTAACACCAGCAGGCTTCCAAGGGGGAGAAAAAGCAGCTTTGAACTCTTTTTCCCTTCCAACTGCTGTATTTTTTAAAAAAGGTTCTAATTTCAAATGCTTTAGTGAAGTCTGACTTAGTGCTCTTATGCTACAAAACATTTAATGCTTTAATAGCAGGATCACTATGAGTTCCCCTTTATATTTGCATTTTTCTCAGATTATTAATTGGACAGACAAGTCCCAGTTATTTGTACTTCAGAATTCTGCTCCTCCAGGACCCAAACAATGCTCGTCATGGGTGGTGGGGAGCTATGGGGGACCTTTGACCTGAGTAGCCTGGGAACAGTTCATGGATTTGTTCCAGTGTCCTATATGAAAACTGTTTTACCTCCACATGCATATGAACTTGTGATGTTATCACCTTGAAAGGACTTACTACACTAGAGAGGAGTCAGGCCAGCCTCTTAATGGAAGTCAGTTGGAGTTTTGCTCAATCACTGAATACCAAATGGAACCCAAAGGAAGGCAGCAGCCAGACCTGAAGCAAGGGTACACCAGCCTCGTTGCACAGAATCCCATCTGCATCTCTCCTTGGAGGTCCAAAGGCCAGTGTCACATGGCCAACAAAACAGCATCCCTGGAGCCCTGCTTCCCATAAACGTTTCATCACACTGTGTTCAAACTTGGAGTTGTTCACTGTAGTTATAGCATGAAAAAATAGCAGGACCAGCACATTCTTATATTCCATGTCAATGAACAGGGATGAATAGGCACAAATAGGGCTTAATGCCTATTTATGAGCCTGTGTAGGAGCCATGGGGACTGGATGTACATCAGCATTGTGTATATTCTCTCCACGGAAGCACATTAACTGCCATTCAACACAAAAGTTTTGTTTAGACCAGCAAGAGTATCAAAGTAACAGTAAACTAACCCAGGGACATGAAAAAAGAAGAGATGTTAGTAAAAGACTGCAGTCAGCAGGGAGAATCCAGGGAGAATTACTGGAATATAATTTTTTGTAGCACATCACATTTGATGTCACTCAAAAACTGCATGTGAATGAACATTTTATTTAATTAATACCCCGTCAAATTTTGTATTCTGTTCAACTGCTGATCAACAACACAGCCTCAGATATTGTTCTCCATCTGAATAGCTTAACATGTTCAAGAACATCAAAATGTGATGTTCTTGAGCTCTGGTTCTAAGATTAATGGACTCTACAGGGAACCTGAAGCAATGAGAAACCAGTCTGAGAAACCAGTGAGCTGTTTATCTTCCAAGGGCATTCAGTGATTCTGAAGTCTGGCTTCTGTCATATTTTTAGCTCCTAACCTGTACCTCAAAAGGTAATGATCTGTTCAAATTTTTTTGGGCACCTCTCTCTTTCATTCCTTCTTTTTTATTTTCAGGAAAATGGACAAAGCAACTCTTGGTGATTTTTTGAATGTATTTTAGGTAAGAGCACAGTTAGGGACCAGCCTTTCCTACATTGTAAGGAATGTACTACATGTACTTAACATTCCCTCACTTTCCAAAACCACAAATAGTCAGAAGTCTTAATTACAAACTACAGTTTCAACCACCAACTTCTCCCTGCAGAAGAACTAATTAGCAGTGGTAACTTTTAGAAATCTGCACAATGTTTATGTGCAGCAAATCTGTGATTCTTTGTAGAATAATCACCTGATAAACTTTTAGTCCATTTACATTGTTCTGTGTCTACTGAAGTAGAAGGGGACACTGTAATATGACAGTGCCTGTCCTACACTGAGTTGTTTTATGACCCAAAAGCTGAATTTCTTTTCTGCAAAGAAGCTATAAGAGAGACAACTTAAAACTGACAACGTGTAAAATGTAGAATTAATACTTTCACATGACCATTATTATATTTTTTCCCATAAAACTGAAGTATCTACCTCAGAGGAGCAGAATTTCTCTTTTATTCTATGTGTCTTAATGCCCACGAGAAAGAAATTAAGATGTCAGTGTTTATGGCTGTTTATTCCCATTTTGTGTATTAAACTTTGCACAAATATATCAGAAATAATACAACACAAAATTAAGGAGGTGCATGAAAGAAGGAAAATTATTTATATAATGGAACCATGCCTTTTGCTACTGAAAAAATATATGTATTGAAAGGTATCTTTCCAAAGAAAGCAAATGAACTTATAAAATAATAATCAGGAAAGCAGCATTACATGAGGAAAACAATAATGGAGAGAAGGTCACAAAAGATTCAGAGAGTACATTACCAGAGAATAAAGCTATTGTGTAGATAAACTGGATTAAATTAACCTCCAACACTAGGGCTCATTCAGAATAGAAAGTAAAAAGTAATAATTTTAAAAGGGTGGAAGTGACCTAAGTGTGTAGAAATTGCAGGCATTACATTATAAAATAGGATATTGTGGCTTGTATCTAAATATGTGAATGCAATCCAAGGTTCTGCTAAACACTGAGCTTTGACCCTGTTTGCTTGGCCAGGGGTGGCTCAGGAAGGAGCACAAGGCAGTCATAAGAGGAGGAGGCTGTTGCAGTCTCCAGTTCCTGTCTTTCTGAACATTAAGTTCTGTGTGCTTTCTAGTCCCTACATCTCTACATTTCTACTAAAGGAAGGTTTATTTAGAAAAGATTTTTATTCGAGCAGATTATCGTAACTGGGGGGGGAGGCCATTTTTACTCACTTATCACCAGCAGGTTCAAAAATTAGTTGTTCTTATCACACTATTCAAAGCAAGCCTGACAAAATATAGCAGTAGGTGCTGTTGGATCAGTGGTCAGTGCTGGTCCTACCCCAGAGGGCAGCACAAAGGAAAGCTCAGGCCATCATCAAGTGACAGACACATTAAGTGAGAGATGGGGAGGAAAGAGAATATAACATAAAGCAGTCATTATGCAACGCACTGTGAAACAGTGAAATTGCTGAACTGTTCTAACAGTTCGATAATTCCTCCTGCTGAAGAGGAAATAACATGGAATAAATTTTAGAAAGCAAGCCTTGAATGACAACAAAGGAGGAAATGGTCAAGCTGCAAGATAAATATGCAGTAAGCAGAAAAACTAATTTAGCTGGAATATGAAAAAAAGAATCCATTATGGCAAATAAATTAAATCCTAGATCTAGCAAATGGAATGGTTTGGTTTGTTTGGGATTTTTGTTTGGGTTCTGTTTTGTGAGCCAACTTCAGAAAGACCAGCATTTGCCTAGTCTATTATTATTTACTCACATAAAAGCAGTTGCAAAATCTCTAATATATGGAAGTGATAGGGACCTTATGTTAAAGCCTAGCTACAAGCATTCTGCTTCCTGAATTGCTATGCTTTAGCACTGAGTGATTTTCCAAAAGGCATGCACAGGGCAAGAATTTACTCAGACAATCAGACTGTTCACTTCGGAATTCATCCTTCCCTAGAAGTCTCCCAGTTAAAGAATGTTTCTGTTCTCATGCCTAAATGCATGGGCAAAAGCCACTCACATATACAGAGAGAGAGAGAAGGGACACAGACTGCTACGGATATGATCACTGATGAAGTTCAGCCCCCAGGCAACTACTTCATACTGGCAGATGTCCTCTCAGGATTGCTCAGGGTACTGTGCAGCCTCTTACAGTTTTATCTGAAGGCTAGGGTTTGGAAGCACCCAAGTAGTAAAGCATTAGCCCTGAAATGCTAAAACTTCCAGGGGAATAACATTTGAAGAAGGACAGAGGCATTTTCATCTGGTATCCACTGCTGAGAGCGACCTTTTAGCTCGGTGCTGAGGTCTAAGATCCTGAGAAAGATAGGCCCTTGCACTTACATGATCATCACCTATATCAAACACCTCAAACAAAAAAGAACATCTCTCATGTAAATCTCTTCAGAAAATGAATAGAAAGACCTGAAAAGGTTAAAGGCTACAGCGTTTAGAGCTTTTACACATACCAAGGAAAAAAAGAAGACAGTGTTCAAAAGTTTTATTCTTAGGCCATTTTCAACAATTCCCTTTCAAAAAAATCCTACTTTTATGAGAACACTCTTACCTTATTCAGAAGGCTCACAAATAGTTTCTTTTTCTTTCCCTCTATGTATGCCTGTGTGTGTCTGAGAATAACAGCAAGAGTGTAAATCTTTCACTTGTTCTTTATATACTCCCTTACAACAAATACCATCTGAAGAGCCAGGGGAGTCCTTTTAAGCTCTGTTATGTTTCCGATTTAAACATCCCCTGACATCCCCTCTCAATTAGATTGTCACTTCAAGTATTAGCATAATTGTTGTAAGACATTCAGCACAGGCTGCTCTATGTGTGTTTAAATGTACAACAGAAAACCACACACATTTGTGTGTGTGTGCATTTCACACTTGTATACATATACATATTCCGTGTAAATACATATAAATACCTAATCAAATAGTCCAGACAACTTTTCTACACCTGATGAAGATGTATACCTACCTACACAAAACCATATTTTATTTAGTTGTATCCTGAATCTTTTTCGGAGAATTGCTGCTCTGGAAATACATATTTCAATGGAGCCTCTTAAAAAGTAACCCAGATATCTCAAGACAAATGAAAAATATACCTCCAAGAACACCCATGGAGAAGCTGCTCATTTTTGTGGATTCCCCTATTTCTGATATTATTGGCACTTTAGCATCCTTGCTACTACGGGGCCCCTTTGATCTCTACAACTTGGCGCCACAAGATTTGCCCTCTGCATGTTGTGAGAACTTAAAAAGGATTGTTTAAGGAGGGCAGCTTCTGTGTAATTGCACATTAGCCATACTTAGAATGATTATGGCTTTTCTGACATCAGAATGATGGGTTATTAGCAGTACTTTAAGGTTTCTGTGCTGGGAACATTGCAACTCCTCTCTGGATGGCCAAGAGAGTTGAGTCTATAGCAAAGATGAGGAAAAAGCAGGTTAACTTCTGTATTAATTAAATTGAGACTATTGCTGATGGGATTTGTGCAGGGGTGAAATGCTCACTCCCTTCTCTAGGCTACACTTTCTTTTATCCTATTGTACCAATACAGGGTCTGAGTCTTTCCTCTTCTGAGGACTCAGTGACAGGAACATGTCAGAAAGCACAACACAAATGTCATCCAGGAAATAATATTAATCCTGTCATTATGATAAACCCTCCTATATTAAACAAAAAAAAGCATTGACCGTTAAAGATGTCAGCCTTGCTTATTCTTTTCCTCTTTCTAATATTTCAGTCCTTTTACTAAAGCTGAAATGTCACTGAAAACGTAAAAATCAAAGATCTTTTTTTCCTTACTTCCTTTAAATTTTGGTGATTAACAAGCTGTCTGCAAAGTAGTATTTCCAGAAGCCACATAATAGTTTGGACTTTAAAAAATTACTTTTATTATAGTGATGAGGCCTGAAAATTGAAGTTCTTCTGCATACTTTCTCCATAATATCTCAGATAACATACCCACGTGCATGACATGATGTATTACCCTTGTAGCATACAACTACTGTTATCCATATTCCAAATGCCATTTATCCTCAAAGATAAATCATCCAAATTATGCACAACTTCACTGTGTTAACTACTACCTACATAGATATTTCAGCCTGCCATGTTTTCAAAATGAAAAAAAAAATTGTTTAAACTCCTTTGTAGTACTCTAATGAATAAACATTATTCTTCTTATCCCAGACCTAGGTATTCTCCAGTAATTAATTTCCATAACAGTTGAATTGTAAGGAATCAGAACTTAGAAAAAAAGATCAATATCAATTGACTGATGAGTTTTTACCCATTCTCTTCAATATAACTGAAAGAGAACTTTTGATCACTACCAAATTTCTAAAGGGAATATGATTTCAATGTTAAGGCTAATGAGACTAGTTTAATCTCATCCCTATAAACAAATCAGCTTAAGCCTAATGAAATCTTATTTTTGTACATTAATATACAAAGGAAACAGTTCAGGGTAAACAGACTTGTAGTATACATTGTTTAGAGACTATTGACTTTCGAATTAGCCTGCTTTTCAAACATTTCACGTCAAAAATATAGTCAAAATGCAAATGTAGCATAAACGGCTCTATAATAAATGCTCATTCAACATTTATTCTTTCTCAAATCATCTTTTAAAGCTCTTTCATGCTAATGTCTAGAAGATGTGACATTAGAAAAATTGCTTTGACATGCTAAGGGGCTCCAAGATTAACAAAAAGAGAAAGAACAAGATAAAGCTTTCAAAAGACCTATTTCAGAGGAATTATTACTTCCTTTGAAAGTCTTCCAAGGTTGCAGTGCATTTAAGCTTGTTGGCATACATGTAAATGAAGGACTACAAAAGTATTGCACTAAATACAACTTGAATTAAACCTTCAGGCTAATGTTAAGGAATAAGGATAAAGGCCAGATCCTAGGCTGGCAACAACTCATTTAAATTAAAGTTCTTTATTTGAGGATATGAGTAAGGGAGAATTATTTTTTTAAAAAATCAATATAAGAAATTATAAATGTAATTCCCATATAAAATGGCATGCACTGATAAAATTTCCTGATTGAGCAAGTGGCATTCTAAAGGGGTATACTAACATACTGTGAGCCATGCTGCAAAATAGAAAGAGTCTTAACCAGCAACTTACTCTCCTTACATAAAAATATCAAATTCCACCACAAAATTTCTTGATTTCATACCTAGAAGATAATGGGGCTATTGCAAAAAAAATTTTGACTGGTAAGCATTAAGCTGTGATTTAACTGTCAAGTCCTTCAAGACCCAAGGGAATGTTAGGTGCAGTTCTGGCTTTCTCTTTAGGTTTGCTGGGAAGCTTCACAGAGTAAGGTCCAGTCAGTTGCAGGGGTTTGTAATATTTGTATAGAATTTTCCATCGACCCAATTCTGCCTCCACTTTCCAGGCAGAACTGCTCAAGAATTTTAAACTCAGGACAGATGACAGAATTAATTACACAAGGCCAGATTTATAAACAAATAAACAGCAGATGCCAGACTGGAAGATAAAAAAATAAACATGAACACCTATGGCCAAAACTCTGACCATGAAACCTACCCTTCAGCTGCTGTGTAGCTCAATAGACACCAAAATCTAAAGTTAACTTTTCTTTCCTGAAAAGTATTCTGGGCTCTAATGATAGAACAGAAATCAGAAATCCTAATTAATCCTCTTCTCTCCTAATTTATATCGATCTGCTATAGATTTATTACATGGCCAGTGTGCATCCTCCTTTGTCTTACCACAACTTCAGAACAAACATGCTTGTCTATCCTACAGAAATGAGATTGAATAATTAATTAAAAAATATCTCAGAAATATCTGAAAATATGTAAAGTGAATGCAGTTGCAAAACCCAGTGAGAGTTGTTTTTTAGGAAACCCCCAGTTTGTTACCTTCTATGCACTAACCTCATGCTACTTGGTAGCACAGTAGCTACATGATAAGTTTCCAGTAACTGGTAATGATGGTTTCAGGGCTATTTTTTTCATAATGTTTTGGCTTTTTACAAAGCAGACTTGGTTTACATTTAATGGTGCTTGCAAAGCATTCTAGACGGCATCAAAGGCACATTCAATCATTATTTTGCTGGTAATGTTCTTAACCTGTTACACAAAGCCATACCTGTTCCTGCCAAGAGATTATGTCCTTGTCTCTCATTACCTTCCAGCATCACAGACTTTCCATTCTGGCTGTTCTTGTCAGCCCCTGAAGAGACTCACTTGCACCAGCAGTGACACTGCATGTCTCTGCTCTCCTTGCCTTGCATTCTCTCTCATGCCCATGTTTAATTCTGCTTCCTGAAAGTTCTTGTTTCCCAGAGTAATAAAAAATGCATGACTTGAAAGCAGACCAGGATGGACCAAAAAAATTGTTCTTCCTTGTCTGGCCTGTCTGGTCCTCTATGGGGCTATTCACTAAAATCTGTCCCCTAGTGAAAGGCACAGTGATGTATTAGACTGTATTTACAGGGAAAATCCAGCCAGGTGTCTGGTTCTATGCAAGTGAGCCAATTCCTGTGTAATACCTCCATTAAATGATAAACCACATTAACAGGTACATTTGCAGCTGTGTTTCCTCACAACTTGCAGTTTGTGCTGTCATAGTTTTGATGGCAGATCAAGTACTGCCTCAAAAGAACCACATCATAGCAACAGCAGTCGTAGGAGACAGGGCTGGAAGACATCCTTTTCAGAAGGATCACAACTTTCTCTGACCAGGCTGCTTTGGGAAAAATAATCTAATAGCATTTAAAGTTTACATGAATGTTAGTAAGAATTTTAGATCAACAACATGGCAGAATAGTTCATGATGTATCTGCAAGAAAATACAAGTGTAAGAGAAACAATTATTGAAAAGCACCATCTATATACATTTCCTTTTTCTGAAGTATCTCAGAAGTATATGCTATTTACAGATGTGAGTCACCTGCAAAATCACTCCAGTTAGCACCTGCACTTTCTACAGCCACACAGGCATAACCTCAGTACAAACATGCTGGTGTGAAATCTGAATGTGGGTAGTTTTTTGAGGGGAGCTCACTATTCACAAATGTAGATGCATTAGAAAGCAAATTTATTCTACAGCAACTACTAGATGAACTTAGATGATGCAATTTTAAATCAGTAAAATCAGAAATAGCAATGTCCATGTAGAATACTGAGCAACCATGAAGTAGTGTTTAATCAAGTTTTCACTTAACTTAAGCTGCTAAGAGATGTCAATGCACATATTTAATTGATGTGCACAATTGAAAAAATAAAATCTATCTCCAGTAAAGTCCACACTTTGAAAAACTGGTCATTGAAAGTGTCATTATAGCTTAAAAATTGGCTAATTATTCTCTACAAAATGATGTGTTCGTATTGTCTTGCCTTAAAACAGGCACAGTCATATACAAACAACGAAAAGAGAACAAAAATATCTTCCTCATTTTAAGAAGATTTTACACTTTTTAATTCCCCACAGAAACATCACATGATATAATTAGGGAATTTTAGATGCAATTCTACAGATTCCTTTTTCTTGACTCCCTTTCTCTCAAGGGAAGGAAGGAAAGGTTCCTGAGATGAATGTAAGGCTGTCAGCATTTGCTTTGGTTGCACTTATATTCCACCTGAACACTGAACCATAAAAAAAATGAAGCTCTTTGATGCAGACTTCCATTCATCTGCCTGTAACACAAAATGTCTGGAGCAAAACATCTTCTAAGCAGCTACTTTCCTATATGGGTAGCTCACCTGAGACTGCTGAGCAGGGAATTGAAAGAGATCATCTCCATAAAAATCAGCTTTGGATAGTAACTTTGATAGGCCCAATAAATTTTGTAATAGAAAATTTTATTAAAAAGTGGCCTTCTTATTCCTGAGATTTCATGCATAGTGATTAAATCACAAGGAAACACTTCAGAGTACAAAGTTATGCTATTCACTCGTCCCACAGGTGCAGAAACAACTTTTGTTGATGTAAGTATTGTCATGTATTATTGTGATATAAATTATTGCTGATTGATGCACACTATGGTGAGCAGACAGGGCAGTGGTCCTGGAAAAGGGAACAAAATGAGGTGGAATTAAAATTTCCAGTAATCCACCAGCTGCATGCCAGTGTTTCCCACAAAGCTGTTGCTGTTCAGGTGTAAACCCCCGTGGAGTGTAAATGCTGCAGAGAAAGTGACCTCCTGCCTCCTCTATTGTGTGATCTCTTCCCACATTGCATTCACTTTGCCAGGCTGGTATTCCAGAACCTCCCAACAGAAAAGCAGTCCGTTTGCATTAGCCTGATCTGGCCCTTATATTATCACACTGAGAACCCCCAAAGACACCTGGTCATGCAGCAACACCTGCATTAGATCCCATCAGCACTGGAGTGTACACGCAGAGTTTGGCTGGGTCTCAATAAACTGCTTTTTGCCTTGTTTTCCCTTATACTTTTCCAAAAGGCCTCAGTCACACATTAAATATTTCAGTTCAAGATGAAAATACAAGGACAAAAGCTCAGTCTTACTCTCAAACTGGAGTCTGCAGCCAGATGCAAAGACATCATCTCAAACAGAATTTATGAGCCGTTCATACTTCGATATCAGAAGTTATCAAAGCCTAAATTATTTCTGGCCATGACTCTTGCTGCATACTTTCAAGCAAATATATTTTTACTGCAATTTCCATAAAAAGCAGAAATATGACAGGCATATTTTTATATGCTACCAATACACATGATTAACATTTTCACTGGTCATTCTACTCACAACTTCAGCACGTTATGCTTCTGGGCTCAGCCCCTGTGCCACAAACTCTCCTGTGCTCTTGGGATCCACGTGTTCCTAATTACATTTCCACACGCCAACAAATTCTTGTGGCTATTACAGGTCATCAGAAGGCATTTTTTCCACACACGTAGCTGTGTTATTCTTTCCTAAATCAAACAGTCCAACAGAGATCTGGTATAGTTCAGCTATCCTTTACATGCCACAGAGAAATGTCTTGGAAATCAGGACAGGGTGCTCAAATTTTAAGGATCACTGCCCTTGCAGGAATACAATGCTTCTTAGGATCACTATCCTTGCAGGAATATAATTCTGCTTAGTCTGAAATCATACTTATCTCCAGCAATATTAAATGAAAGCAAATACAATTATTTATTTACAAACAAAACAACCACTTACAATTCAGTCTCATCACCTCTAAAAAGCAGGAAAGACACAGTAAAGGAGAGAAGGAATATAATGCTTAACTAAGAAAAGAAGGAAAACTCTGCCCTCTCTACAACCAGCTGGGAAGTTGACAGGTGCTTACACACCCTCTCAACCAGGGATTTGGTCAGCATCCGTTCACAGGAAAGAACTTCAGTTTAGAGAAGGATGCTGGCTTTATATAAGCCTGCATAACCATTTAGGTGACTCCAAAATGTGGGGACACTCCATCAAATGTTAACATCTTTTTTCTATTTCCCTGAAAATATAAGTGTACGGGAAACTTCTTCTGTTCAGGAGGGTCTGGACCCTCTCTCCTTGGATTAGCAGCTGCCTTCACAGCTGCTGTGGTAAAAGACATTATGTGAGAATAATTAATCCACAGAAAAATAAGACACTTTCTCATTAGGTAAAGCAGTATAAAAATCTCAGTGTGAAAAATTTCCATATGTTTACCTGAATATTTCACATGTTTAAAAACTGACAACCAAACTTCAGCAAAAAAATATACAGGTGACTAATATATAGTTCAATATTTAATACCAATTGGGATGAAATATATTAATTTTTGGTATAATAATGGACTTGAGATGATTGAACTTAGCTCAGCTCTGATTTCTGAAAGGAAATTTTGACAACCTTCAAAAGGACAACTAAGCAAATATGACTACTGCAGCAAGATGTCATTCCTGATAGGAATGACAAAATTCGGATGTGCCATCCATATACACAACAAAGGGTCAAATCTACTATTTGTTACCATTTCTTGGAAGAGACAGACTCCAAATTACAACTACACCAAGTCTCAAAATTAGGACAGAGTCTTCTCATGCCTTGCCATCTCACCATGAACATTATCCCAGAGCCCCACACAGCTGCAGTCAGAACAGCACCTCCAGAGGATGAAGCCATAAAATGTTTCAAAGAATTAACTCAGGTTGCACCTGAAACATCCTCATTTTGGTGCTCTTAGAAGAAGTGAGTCACAAAGCAACCCATCCTTTAATTCAGTTGTCCCCAAACCTCTGGCCAGTCTTGAGAAGATTAAGAACGTTGTCACTGTTACTTGACAGAAGTGAAAAATTCTCAAGTTGTTTTTTTTTTAAAAAAACCCTCCATTAATTACTCTGCTTCGATTTTTTCACTGGGGGGGTTTCCATGCTCCATCCTTGTGCTTTGCTCTGTTGGGCTGGAACTATTCAGTGTTAATGGCCAAGGTTTATCACACAAGGACAATCCTGCTGCTAGAAAGAGCAACATCGAAGGCTACATTGTTATGGAGTATTTCACACAGAGAGAACAAAACTCATTACTGGGCAGACACCTTTCCTAAACACTGTTATCCTTCTGGATTTCATATTATCTGCAATACAATTAAAAAATAATAAAAACAAAATAAATGTCATTGTTCTGCACTTATTTTTTAATCGAGTTTGGTTTAGGACTATGGAAAACTGTACATACCAAACACTTGCCTATCTCTCTGTTTCAGTTTGGCAAGTGCTGATGTGTCTGTAAACTTCAACAAGTATCCACAAAGAATGCTTGTAATTATCAAATATATTCTGATATGATGATCTGAAAATCGTTTGACTGTAAAAAAAAGGTTAACTTTCATGTTATTAAGGTAAAAAGACAAAAAAAAAATGCAATAGGAAATCAGTCTTAGAAATCAATTCAAATCTGAAAGAGGAAAAAAGAAAAGCACTATGATTTAGAGAAGTTAGTTTTTTACATGTCTATATTCTATTTCTCAGATACGCAAACAAGATTACAGGGGACCAATGTCTAGATGCTTGGTGACAAAAATTCCATAATCATGTCTTTATTTTTAAGATTGATGCATACAGTGCTTTCATCTGTGGGTGCTACCTATTTTTCCTAATTAGCAGTTTGAAAGAGAATGCTAGAGTTTTGTAATGCAGAGGGAATGCTTTTTCCTCATCTCAGTCTGTTCCAAGTGTCCTGTCGACTAGCAGGAATCTTTGAAGTTGTTCTGTGACTCTATCCCTTGAATCACAATCACGTATAAATGCTTTTACTCATGCTTACATTTGGCTTCTATTTTCCCTGCTTCCTGAAGCAGGCAGTTATTTGTCCATTACAAAATATTCTATGTCCATCCCTCCCAATAGTCACAGAAAAACTAAAACGTGAGAGCTCCTTATTTAAAATATAATTAGACTGCACTTGGTATAAAACCTCCTTTTATCTATGAAGAAGCAAGAGAATCAATTGAGTGGGCTGCACCCTTCTGATTCAGGAGCACCAACACAGGCCTCCTTCCATGGGACACCAAGCAGGAGCAGTTCCCTGTCTCTCAATATCCCTACAGTTCACCTCATTTATAGAATCACAGCACCAGCCTAGAAGGGGCATCACTTCTAGAAGATCACTTCTCTGATGTTGCAATGTCTCTCTGGAAACAGCACTTCTTTTAGACTTTCTTGCTGGAAGAAACAAGTATGGTTTAGACAAGGGAAAGGTGAAACTAGTTAGGATCAGCAAAATTGTTCTAAATGCAGCAGTTTGCCCTTCCATCAGCCAGCATTCATCAGTGGTGGCTGTGCATTTAGAGCAGGAGTTGCAGTGGCTGTGGAAGGGAGGATCAGTCTGTCACAGCAGTCGAACAGCCAACGCAAAACAAAGAGAGCTCAGCTATCCCTCCTGGTGGAGAGGTGTATCAACCACAAGAATTGTGCAGCTGACAAACTCAAAAAACCCTTTTTCTTCATTAGAGCTTTGCTAGAGCAGATTAGAGAACATTTTATTCACCTTTCCTCTTAGAGTCATAGATAAGTAGTGGCAAAAATTCAGCCTGCTGCACTGTGTGCCAGAAGATTTCCTACCCATATTCTCTGACTGGCAGTTACCAGAAGCTCTGGTAAATACTCCCAGTGGCCCACCTTGTAACACTGTTTAGACAGACTTCCTGTGGCTTAGCATGTTATATTTTCTGACAACCGGCACTGAATTCTCATTTTCTAGTAAAATTTTAAGTAAGGCTTTTGCCTACTTCAAATATTTTTCTGACTAAAACTTCTTCCTCAGGCAACTGTTATATTATAGTCCTAACTAAAAATATGGTATGACCCTCAGGAATTGAAATCTGCTTTGCTGTTTAAGCCTTGGAACTTAAAGCTCTACTGGGCACAACAATTAAACTCTACACAGTTTATAGCCCTGGCTAGAACTGTTTATGCTATTTTGTCACCAAGACCAAATGAACCAGGCAGAAAAGTATAAACTATTTCAGCCCTAGCATGGGCAGTTATGCACTGGTATCTTGTTTGCCTAAATTATCATTTTGTGTTTTCACAAACCACACAGTACTATGAATCAACAAACAGTACAAAATGCTGGCTCTGACCTTTCCTTACTAGACTAACAGCTTTATTGTCAAGTATTAATGGAATCTGGTTTACATAGTTTGTGTGTGAGGAAGAACAAACCAAACAAATACTGAAATTTACACGCTATAAAAAATATATTTGAATAACTATTTCTAACAGTTTTTGAATGTAAAACAGGATGGTACCAGCTCAGCAAGATAAAACCAGATAGTGAACAAATAGAGAAAACTGACATTTCCATTGCTAACAAGGGAAATTGATAACAATTAAATAAAATCGTTACAGTGACTGCAAATATTTAAAGTCACTAATTAAATTTCAGTGTCACAGTGAAATCTTGAGCATTTTGTAATTAGAGGTATTATGTTGTAATAGCTCTTTTTTTACCCTGCAGTGCCTGGGTGAAAATGTCTGTTTTCACATACAACACTCTCTACAAGTGAAACCTATCATATGTAGTACATAACTCTTCCTGGAACAAGGGGATCTCCATTTCTTGAGAAACACTCAGACTTGTCACAAAGCACTACCATGTACCCTTCGGTCTTGTAAACAAACATTCTGCCTTCATTCTGCACCACTTATGGTGTAATTAAACAGCTCTTGTCTCTTGTCCAAACATCCACTGAAAGACTTCAAACAGCAAGAGAGTGAGTTGACTCTAAGAGAGGGACAAGGTGCAACAACAGAAGAACAAAATCTTCTCCCTTCCCCTTGACAGCCTAAGAGCTCCTACATTCTGCTCAGTCAGGACTAGACAATGACTAGTGTTCCAGTTTGATCAACTGTGTCTTGCAAGAGTGAAAAAACTTTTCCCCCACCAGAGGTCTTAGTGTAGGAAATCCTCTCTGGGCCTCAGTCTCAGAAAAGCAGTCTTTTTATGCTGGTGTTCCGATGCTTGGTCCCCCACTACCACTCTTTCACGTGAGTCAAACCCCAAAATGTTTCTCCACAGATGCTCCAGAAACTGGAACAAAATTTCCTTTGTTTGTAGATGCATCTCTGCAAAGACAGATAAAGCTGCCAGGCTAAAGCCATTCCATGTTTCACTGCAGCTGCAAGTGCACCATCTCATTCACGTTCCACAGCAGATTCCTCACACCATCCAACTGCTCCAAACAGTTATCAGACGTCCGAGGAAATCATAAGAGTTTGTTAAGCTGGGCCATATTTTCCTTCAGGTTAAAGTGATGTCCCACAATGAACAGTGATGACATCTGAAAACCTCAGGCACAAAGCACACTATCAAACTTACTAAGTAGCATCAATATGCTTTCTATCACACGCTGCTGGATAAAAAATAAGCAAGCTAATCTGATGATTTATCCCCACACAGATAAATACTTGCATGTACAGAGTGGAGGCTTTCAGTGTTCTTGAATATCATAACAGCATAGGAAACAAAGGTAAAGCTCTGGCTCTCAATGGTGCTAATCCTTTGTCAAATAAGTAATAGTCACAGAAATTAAGTCCTAATTACTTTTATCTTAAAAATTTAACCATGGTCATGGACCACTGGAACACTAGAATTTCTTTAATTAGCCAATAGTTCATGTGACAAAGGAAGGATGTGGTCTCTGAGCAAGTCATTGTTAGGTAAAGATTTATGGGTATTTTTATTAAGCTCTTAATTTACAAAAAGCTTGACACAAGCAAAATGTCATTAGAAATTCAGAGCATTCATCTGAAATACATGATGTAAATAAAAGATATAATAGCAATGGGCCAAGTCAAAATTACCGGGACAGAAGCTCTGAGATGGCCAAGAAATCAAGGCTATTTCTTGATCATCCCTGAGCAAAAGTAATTTGGCATCATTTCCTTAATTTGTAAACACACTTACCCAAGTATGATTTCAAATCCTTTTCTTAAAAAATCATGTGTTCCAGGGCTATATTGTCTTCTTTGTTACTTCTATGCTGTACCGACAACTTCATTATCTCATTGTGGCTCTATTTTTACAGGGTTCCAAAGCAAAAACCTGCTTTAAACTTGTGTGATCCTTCAGAAAACCCCACTGCCCTTCCTTTCTCAGGAGAGCAGCCATGATGGCCATTCTTTTTCTTTTTCAATTTTAACATCAGTTGTGAGCACATTCCATAAAATACTTCAACCATAACAAATTTGTGGTCCAGATATGCCTTATACATTTTGATCCTTCGTCCATGTTGATAAGGATTTAATCATGGGAGTAATCCTTCTAGTTTATTTGAATGACCTTGATTAACTGGACCCCAAATTTCTAAATATTTTCATCTAGATCTCTTTAGTTTACAGTAAAGTGCCATAAACTTGACATTATCTGAATTTCCCCTTGAATTGTGGTTTCATTTCATATACAGCATTAGTTTTTCTTAATTTTTTTTGATGTGCCAGAGTAAAAGAAAGCTTTAAAACAGCAAAAAGATAGCAAGCAAAGTAAAACAAGAACTTGCTCATCTCGGGTGATGCACTGGAGAGTTCAAAAATGTGTGAATAGAACAGAAGAAGCAACAAACAGTACTTTAAGACTGAAAATTTAATAACCTACAAGAAAATCAAATGAGAGGAGAACAAAGATAAAAACATTTTATTGTAAAGTTTAATAAAAATAGAAAGATGTTGCATAACTTAGGAAGGATTTCTGAACAGCTAAATGTTGCAAGGGGGTGCTTTTTGCTGTGCATGTTTTGCTGGCAGCTACCACTATTGAGAAAATAAATCACTATAAGAGAATTTAAAGATTCCAGCAATGTATGGTGAAATGCACTGTGCCATTGGGAGGATCTGATGTACCAGGTTACTCTTATTTAAATAACACTGGTAGAGGTACTTTAGTAGGTGCTTCATATAACACATTAAACCAGACTGGCATTCACTGACCCTTCATTTTTGTAAAAAAGATTGAATGAAAGGCAAATCACATTGAATGAATGGCAACTGGAATCAAGTTAGTTAATGGAGTGCCTAAGCCAAGGATGTTTATGTAATTTTGTTATGTAAATGTTAATATACGCAAAGCATTAGCTAATGATAACTATGGCAGAGTGATATTTCTATTCATACCACAAGATTATTCACAATACTTCAAATAACAGCTGAAAAAGCTCATTTAGTACAAGCTATTCAAGAGACGTACTTCTGAATCCTAAACCTCCAGCCATATGGCACTGGAAAGAGACAAAGTACTTTTCGTTAGAACATTATAGTAATGAACAGCTATTCATATGTCAGTATGGAATTATGTTTATCTTATATGTGGGCACTGTACAGAAAAATAACTCATTTCCATGAGAATAAAATAGTACTAAACATATCATATCTATATCAGCAGCCGTTGATCTGAATCTCCTTAATTGTCATGCTAATTTAAGCCTCAAAACACAGTCCTCCTTTACAGTAATTCTGTGAAGCAAATGGAGAATCTTAGTCACAAAAAAATGAAGCGATGATTATCTTTTTCACTCATGAGAATAAGTTTAATAACTTCCCCATCCTTGCCTTTTGTGAATAAAAATAACAATCATCACTAGCTATAAGTAAAATATCCTAATTTCCTACTGTGCCTATAAGCAAAGGGATAAAATAATGAGAAAGCAAAGCAGACACTTCTGTGGTAAGAAGATAGAAGACAATCCGCAATCCCATACAGTAGCACAGCTGATAAATGACTATCATACTGTAGTCCTTTGAGTAATTTTCTTTAGGATGACAAAGTGCTGCTGCTGAATTCACAAAAAGGTAGTTTGTCCACCGAATGCAGATACACAATTCAAAATGACAGTATAAGCTCAGCATAAAGGTCTGTGAACACTATTTGCAGTAAAGCTTTTAGAGATTTCAGTTTCTACTTTCAGCAAATGAAGTGATTGCAAATAATAGCAGCTTTTCTAGTGTATAGCATGTGCTTGGGTCTTTGAATTAATTGCTTTGCCTTTGTAAATGCTGAGGCACAGTAAATGGTATAACCAAGAAAGCCAAATGTTCAGAAAGGGAGGAGGGAGGCAGCCAGAAATTACCAGCTACAAATCATTCTTATACCATGCAGGAATAGACAGTGGGATGTACAGTTAAGTTAAAAGGTGATAAGAAAAGGAGATAAAGTAAAAAATGCACTGCATCATTTAGAAACGAGCAGTGGGGTGGCTGCACTGCAAACAGAAGATACACAAGCAGGCATCTCCTTTGTCAGCAAGGCTGAGCTTACATAATTATTTAGCCCTTTCCTTGTTCATGCTCCATATTCATTTCCTACCTAGTATTGCTGAGAAAGAGAGGTAGACAAGAAGCTCTAGAATTCTAATAACACAAAGCCCTCAGCTGCTTGTTTAATTTCATTTGAGTTCTGTGGCAGTCACCATATGCACTTATCCTAAATCAAATACTCCTGCTGTGCACAGTGCCAGTACTTACAAGATCAAAGCCTTACAATAGATGATGCAGGTTAGTAAACTTTAAAGATATTAAAATTGAAATGGGACACATTTTTAGTGATCTCACAATTTCAAAAGTAAGCTTTCTGTGTACCATCTGCAGCCACAAACACTTCCCCCCTCTCCATGCATAGATATATTTGAGGTTTTCCATTACATTTTGTTATGTCAGTGTAGTTAAGGCTAAAACCTGATGGTAAAACATAGATACTATGGAATTATTGTTGTCCATCCCATTTCAAATGAGGGAGTTCTTACACACATTGTCAAATGTATTTCAGCACGTATTTGCTGGGTGTTCCCCAGTAGGCATGGCACTGGGAGCTCCCATTAGTGAAGCTGAGTAAGGCTCAGCCGCCACAGTGCTCCCGCTCAGCTTGAATTATTTCATACTTTGTCATTAATTTTGCTTTTCTATATCATGCTACAAGATAGGCTTATTTAAATACTTATTTAGTTTGAGCTGGACTCCAGGACCCTCGGAGTCCATTCTAACTCAGGATGTTCTATGATTTTACCTCCAAACATGCCATGATAGCAAAATGTCCACAGACAAGCAGCAGCTCCTAGAAATGTGACATGGGTGCACAAAGAAGGGAGAGATCACTTCTGGCAGTGTTCTCCCAAAACACCAGTGGGAGAAAAGGCTTTTCTAATCTAGAGACATGTATCTTAAACAAAAAGTTAGTTGTGTTGCATGACTGGAATGTAAACGTTTTTCATTTTATTTTATTTTTTTAAGTCCGTGAAACATACCTGAGTTTTCAATTGAAAGATTTGAATAGTCTTTGATTAAAGTGTGAAAATCAATTGTAGGCATGAAGGAACACCCTTCACAGGAATGGGAAACTAGACATTTGGTCAGTAGCCTGATTTAATAAAACAGCAGTAATATAGTGGAACCAAAAGGAACTGACATAACTAATCTTTTAATCCTGTCTTCTTCTTGTTCTATCCATTTGTGTATAGATAAAGGGGGTTGACAATAAGCCATAAAAATGCATATGTTGCCCAGCAGGGTTTCCATTTTGGCCTGTCTTATATGCTATGGAATTGAGATTCTCATCTTTCAATCTGAAAGTGGTCGAACCTTTCCATTTATTTCATACAAGCTGTAGTTCTTCTAGCACAGCTCACTGCTGGTATATGAACAAAAGGAAAATAAACTCAGAGTCCAAAACAAAGAAACAGGTGGAAAGAAAGAATGTTGAACCATCTCAGGCACCAACCCACAAATGCAAACCCCTCTGTATTAGCACCTGTACAGCAAATAGTCAGAGTTACACGGATAAATCTGGAATATTTTTAAAGTCAGAGAGAAATCTTTTAAGATTTGCTAATAATAAAATTTTAGTTAAGTTAACTCTTGAATATTGTGGTGGATACTTTATAAATACTATATGGAAATAGTCTTGCCTACTTGGTTAAAAATGAGTACAGTGTTAATAAAATTGAGGCACCTGCTTCTCTTTCTGATTTTATCTAAATTATTACTTTTATTATCATCATGACATCATCACTGTAATAACTGAAGCTGATTTTTCATTAACTACCAAGTTTATCGTCTTTTTTTCTGAAAGAGATGGCTCCATGGAATGATTTTGCTCAGCTGATTATCACTTGCCATTGCTTTAAATCTTAGAAACTTTGGTTCCTGTACACAAGTACAACACAAGTGCAAACTAGTTATAACATCGACCTTATCTTCAGTTCTGCAAACAGCTCGGCAGGTGGTTCACATAACTAATCTATAATTAGTCAACCTTATCCAGAAATATTTCCTACTATCTTTTAAAAAGTACTGATTCAATTTGTCAGTGGCAGTTTGTTATTTTTGATACAGTAATAGAAGTGTTAAGCATCTTTTGAACTGGAAACAATGACTCACTTTTCCTCCAGTTAAATTCTTGAGTTTCTTGCACCAGTACTTACTGACTGAGCTCTGCTAGTCTGTTAGGAATTCTGCCCTGAACATGTAGATCCATTTTACCAAAAAAGTTCTTTCCCTTGGAATTCTCATCTTTTCGTGGCTCCTTTTTCTACCATAATTGTCACAGAAGTAGCAGTAGGTTTGTGTGACAATTTTATGTCTATGAAATACTCACAGAACAGCTAGCAGTTCTCCCCAGTAAAACAGGAATCTGTTTATCATACACAAATATATTTGCTATTATAATCTTGCTATTATAATCTCTAGGTTCTGCTGTTGTTGTCAACAAAGTGGAAATAGTATCAGTAGAATTAAATGTGATTTTAGTCTGCTAGTAGAGAAGTTAGTTCTCAAAATAAGAGTATATGTGCATAAAAAATATATTCCTTTAAAAAAAAAAGGAACAAACAAATCTGTCCTGTTACAGAGACTGCAAGGAACTCTGGAAATCTAACTACCTTAATTCCAAGAACTCATTTTAGCCTAGAAATATGATCACAGTACTCTTTTTTTTTTTACACATCCAGGGAACAGCATTGCTACTAATTTTTCTCCTTGCAATAGTACCAAATATAGTGAGTTTACACAATTGCTTCTGTAAGAATCAGATGATTGGACTTTGATGATCTTCGTAGATCCCTTCCAACTCAGGTTTTTCTATGATTCTATGTAAAGGTGTAAGCAGAGGTATATGATGAGGACATATTAAACCTCTGCAGATGTCAGGAAGATCCCAATATCAACAGGAAGACATTTTTAACACTTTTTTTCATATCATCAGATGATGTAAAACATCAGCTTCTATTAGTGAAAGGTTTTATCCACAGAAGGACATGGATATTTAGTTCACAAGCAAGAAAAATCTTTTCATACAGAGGTTTCTAGATACTTCTAAGAGTTAAAGATATGAGCATTGCTAGTATTTTATAAAGACACTTATCAGAATTTACCATTGCGTTACACAAGCACTTCTTTTTTATGTTGTAGAAATATAGTAAATAAAAAAGGTAATTAATTTAGTTCTTATAATGTCCTGTATTGATTTTCATAAATACTCTGTCTTTTCCAAATCCACAGAGATAACCACAAGCATGACACTGACAAAAAATAAACTCAAAACATCACAATTGGTTCAGATCTTCAGCTAACACAAGACTGCACAGCTCCATTCATTTAAAAGAGACTACCATAAAGTAGTTGATATGAAAACAATTCATATCAGCTATAGATTTATCTAGTGCTGTATAGAGTTATGTTTATCATGGGATATTTTATTGCTCTGCCAACATCTGTGTAATTTTCATTTCAACTCCCATTAGTAAATTGTTCTTCTGCTCATGAATTTATTCTCCACTCAACATCTGCAAGTCACTGATGATTTGGGTCATTCCCTCATCAGACATCTCAAAAAACACTTGTTCAGTGGAAGCTAGATATGTAATGACTATTGACATTTGTAAGAATCCCATCCTGATGCTACAGAGCACTTTGGAGCAGCTCTAGAAGATTTAGCACTGTCTGATTAAATTGGTGTTTGCAGTAATGTCTTCAACAAAGGATTGTACTTGTAGCATAGTTTAAAGAAAGTGCATATTCTAAACTCCCAGAGATTACCCAGAAACCATGCTCTAGACAATTCAAGCTTTAAACCCATGCATACTTATTAGCAATCAAGCCTATCTCATTTGATCTGTGATAGTTACTTGGCAGGAGGAAACAGCTTACAGCTACTCAGAAGTAGAACCCAAGTTCAAAACCAGAAATCCACGGAAAGTCCTTTAATTATACGTACAGTGTTCTTACTTCCTCTTTCACTATCTTCAAATATATAAACAATCAGCAAAAAGAAAAAGAATTCTTTGATACAGCAGCACAGAGGAAATATATTCAGAAGAAGGAAGAGGAAGGCAAGTCACTGTGAGAACAGAAGAAACAATTTCAAAAGGATATAGAAAAGAAAACCTCGGGTTTATGCTTTGAAACATGTAACAATTTTGTAAGACTCAGAAGACTATGATAACATGAGACTAAAATTATTCATAATTAAAAAGTTTTCCCCAAATAAAACATTATGAAAACTGTTTAAAAGTAACAATACACTGTTTCAAAATCTACATATGCCTTGAAAAATGTGAACTAAACTGAAATGCTTCCTGATTAAAGACAGCTGCTCACTTACCAAAATTTATGAGAAAAAGAAAAAAGTTTATCAAAACTTACTACCTAGTCCTAACACTGTATACAACACTCCTTCTTATTAAATTAATTATGTTTGTGCACTTATGTATATTTCTGTGTGTACCTATGTATATCCATATATATAAATATAGAGAGAGTGAGCATTAAAACTGACATTGAAAAGCTGAAAGGTCTACCATTCTTAAAGGGGGAAGAATCAAACACAGGTTTGTGTGCACAAGCATACCACAAACAGCTTTGGAATACATCCATAATTATTCTGTCCTTTTGTACCTCCCCAGTCTGTGTCCAGTCTCTAACTCTGGCGCTGTGCTGCCTCCCACCCACAGCCCGGCCTGGGCCAAAGAGATTTATTTGTTATTTAGAGGAGGAGGAGAAGAGCCTCCCTCCCCGAGGGGTGTTGGGACACAGCTCAGCCCCAGCTCCGCAGAGCCAGCAGGTCTCAGTCTGCCCTTGCAGGAGAGCTCAGTGACTGTCCCCAGCCACAGCAAACAGCACGGACACAAAACACCAGCACTGTTCTCCCTGCTGAATTCTGCATCCCAGAGTCAATCCATTTTTCAATGTCAGGATCGTGATTTTTTTCATTATGTGCAGAGATATATCTCTCTCTACCCTTACTCTCAAAATAGCACATCCACTTCCACTGAAATTCCATGCAGGGAAAACCAGCTAAAATAAAGTGTCTTGAAGGAGAGTTTTCAAACCAAGCCATTGAATTTTGAGGAAGCTGTCAGCAAGAGGTAGTGCTGGTAGAACTGCCTAGAGAACCCACACATTTGCAAGACTAGTGCAAATGTTAACTCTTGTCACCTGTAGTGCTAAAATGCAAACTGAGCTGAAGACTGGAGGGGGAGTTCTACTACAGATTTCATCCCAACTGCACAAGTACTTAAGAAACAACAACCCACTCCTGTCTTTAACATTCATTTGACATTGTCCTGTATGAATCCAAGGTGAGGTGGCCCCAGCCCGAGGGGTCAGTAGCCAGCTGGCAAACAGAACCCACGGGTTCACCACAGAGCAGTGCCATGTTCTAGGCATGTGGCTGGGGACCAGCAAAATAGCACCACTTCTGACACATCTCTCCCACCTCCTTCTATCTGAAGATACTTAAAGATTCAGCTTAGGTTCTCTAGTTTAAAAGGAAATAGAAATTAATACAAATATAACAATGTTTTTGCTACCTGCAAAGCTTCTCGGAAGTATGTTTTGCAGAACACTCCTGAAAAAAATTAAAATACACCTGCAAAGTTTGCCCAAGGTTCACTTACCAGCCCTAATTCTTATTCAGGAGGATCATCCCTTTCATACCTTTTCAATTCTTTTTACTCGTGGTTAGCTGCCTGGGGTATAAAATTCCACATCTGCCAATTAAATAATGACCACTTTTAAGTGTTGCTATTTAAAGCTGATAAACTTTGTAAAAACACATATGTTTCACAGGCTGCCAGAACTGGAATTTTAGTTTCCACATTGCTACTCCAATCCATATTTTATTGTGCATATCTTATTTTTTTTCCTGTGTAGTGTCATTAATCTGCTCCCTGGCTGTGCAGAATAATATCCCACAAGAGCAGGCTGCTTTTTGAATATTTTATTATCTCTCATTGTATTTCCAAAGTAATATATATTTACAAATTCAACCTCCTACAGGCAGAACTATATTGTTTTCCCTCTATGTTTGAGAACCAAGGCATAGATATCGAATATAAATAGAAAAATCTATCTACACTCATTTGCGTTGAAAGAAAGAACCAATCATATATCAAGCTGTGCAGGAAAAGAGGGAAAAAAAAAGATTTGCATACTGCAGGAGAAGACAGAGGGGCAAGGAGGTGCACAAAAGGGTTACACTCCTACTGGAATATATCTTTCAGTTCTGCTGAAGGACAACTCTTTCCAGGATGTGTCTCATATCTGAACAGATTGTATCCAATGGGAAGTACACTGGAAGGGCTTGGCTGAGTATTTATACCTCACAGTCCTGACTCATTTCATCAAAGAATTTCCTGGGGTTCCTTTTTTTGACACAGAGAAAATTTCCTACCTTACTTTTACCTGCAGCATTTTAGCAGGAAGAGGAGTGAAAATACCCTCCCCTGCTCCCCTCTTCACATCAATACCAGTAGCCAACACGGGCCCTCATCACTGAGCTCTCAATGGTTCCTCCACTGCAGAGACCTCCTGTGACACAAAGATGGATCTTTCCTAGTTTCTGAACAAGACAAAGCTGAGTTTGAACTTGACTCTTTGTAGGAGAATATTCCGTAATATCCACTTGGTCCTCACCACTTGATTTAGAAAGAGTAGAAAATCCTCTTACAAAGTGGAGGACAGACATTCCCACAGGCAAGGCATGGTGTTTTGGAAGTGCTTTCACCCTTCTGTCACAGATGTCCCATGTGTCTTTGGCACTGAGGTCTCACTGTTCCTTCACTCCATCCAAGAAGTACAACTCAACGTATCTCATACAGCTGTAAAGATGATAAATGTAAAAGCAAGAGACTGGGAGCTCTCTGGGAAGATAAGGAGACAGCAGATTCACTAGAGCCAAAGTCAGTGCACATTTATCAGTGAAATTATGCAGAAGCTGAAAAAGGTGGACAGAAAGTTTAAAAAAAAAAACAAAAAAACAAACAAACAAGGAAACTCGTTTTGTTGAAGGCCCCAAATTCAGTATTTCTAGGCATGAATATGAATTTTAGCCTTAAAGTTGAAATCACTCATAAGAAATATGAACATACCCAATATACCATGCACATAATTCATAAAGCCTTTTGATTTTTGTAGAGCTTTGTTGGCATTCTTAGTTTCAAGTACAACAATCCAACTGCATAAGAGCATCCCAAGACTGTTATCTAAACTATGGAACAAAAGCATGCCTAAAATAGGTCATCTGATATTTAGGGAGACATGTATGTCTCTCTGTATGTAGGACATATTGCAGATATCAGATTTTCTGCTCTGCGATCCATATAAGATTTGAAGCTCATTTTAACCAGATATTTTCTACTATATTACAAGTATCAACCACTTGAATGCTGCTTTAAATGTTACTCCTTATTCTTCAATACGAAAGTGTGGGGATACCTTATTAAAGAATACACAGCCAAAACCAGCAAGCCCCAAACCTGATGCACCCTACAGCATTTCTTAGCAACTATGTGTATTTTATTCTCTACTCTAAAAGCTAAATGTTTGGATCTTTTTCATTGTCCAAATTAAATAACATGACAGCTATTCAGCACTCGTATTCTTCAATTACATGCAATTGCTATAGAAGAGCAATTTTTCAGAGGAGGCAAAGGGTTGTACACTTTCATGCAAACAACTAATTTTCAGCCAAAACTCTTACAGAAAATTAATTCACAATATCTTTTTACATTATTTTTTGTTATTTCAATTCCCTGTCAGATAACTGTTGCCTAAGTTTGAATTTAAAGCAAATAAAATAAGCAAATAAAATAAACACTACTTATTTTTAATTGTGATTTTTTTAACACTAGTCTTAGTTTTCTACCATATTCAAAATGAACAAGTATGATGGTTTTCCATTTGTTGTTTTGGGTGTTCTTTAATTCAATAAATTCTATGCAAGGACAGATTATTTCACTGTGTTTCATTTGTACTTTATGATTGCTTTTCCTGTTCCAGAAAGCTCTTTTGCTGTCTTAAATAGATTTTGGATCACCTTAATACCATCATTATCTCAGGGCCACTATTATGAGAAAGACAGGTTTACTTAACAAGCTCAGTGTTCTAAAAAGAATTGCCCCATGTGAGAATTTGGGAGCTGATATTACACCTTTTGTAGCTGCATGATTAGAGGCTGATACAGCTATTAACTTCTAATTAGGTAATAATTTTTTCCCTATATGTGCAATTACTTAGTATCATGTCTTTTAGTGATAAGAAAACATTTCCTCAAATAATCCACTTCCCATCTCATTCTCCCAACCTTATACAAAAATAGTATTTTGTTAACAGATCTGGAACTATGAAGTGGACATCATGAAAAGACTTCACACATTTTTTTTGGTAGGGTGAAGTGTTCTTCAAAATTATCTGTAAATGTGTGTCAACACTTTCCCCTCAACAATATTTAAAAACAAAACCAAACAAACAGAAAGCTAACATAAAACTAAAAAATAATCAACACTGTTTTATAAAGCCATTTTCAGTGCATTCCTTATTTTAAATTAAGTAGCAAGTCTTTATCTCATTTTCATTTTAAAACATAGGATGAAGAAAGGAATGATTCCCTGAACCAGAACCAACAAGTGATTTCAAGAAACTTCCTTCCTAGAGTAAGTTTATCTGTTTGAATTAATCTGTTTGTTGCAAACACTTTATTTTTTGGGGGGAAGAAAGTATTTATTTGGAAATTTTTTGTTCCAGCTATATTTTTGTAGTAATGTTTTACCTGTATAGTTTCTAGCACTGAGATAGTAACTGTGCCTAGCTAAGAGGAACAACCTTCTCATGCCTTCCCTATTACTATTTTTAAACAAGATTTCCATCCTGTCTTTTCCCCATATTCCATTTTCTACATTCTATTTTTAGAGGGATAACGTTTTTGAAAAAGGGCTGTATAACTTACTACAGATAACTTGCACACATTGGCCAGGTTTACATAGAACAAAAAGTCACGTACTGAAATAGAGACTGATATCTGTCTTACCTTTCTTGAAAAACTACTTGTGCTTTCTACCATAATCTGCACCACAGTTTGTACAACTCTGTTAAGGTCAAATCAAAATAACAGTATTACTACTGCAGAATTATTAGATTTTCCAGAATCTAATAATTAAGGCTTTTACTGACTTTATTTACAATATGCACCAGTAGTATATTGAAGGAAACTCAAGTAATCTGTCCTCATGTAGCATTGAAAGCAAAATCTAAAAAAAAAAAAAAAGCTAAACAAAGAGAGGAAGAAATATACTTGCTGATTTTGAATAATGTTACACACAGGTAGAAAATATAACTATGTGGTGAATAAGACCAGGTAAAAGAAATTAAAGAAAAGTAGCACTTTCTAACTCTGAAGTAAAAGAAAATTAAAATAAATTGCATGCAATATTTAAAGTAGCATCAGTGTCTTAGAGCATGGCAGGTAAAACTTCCTTCACTACAAGGACTTTAGCAGGCACATATCTTGATTGAATGTACACTTTAAGAATTTCCTCTCTCCCTAAAACACTAGAAATAAGCAATCAAAAAGGCAAAATATCTATACACCCACAGAATGGAGCAGTGCACAAGAAATTACTGGACACCAGAGGTGTGCCAACAGAAACAGTCAAAGCTACACACATCAGTGTTGTATGTTAAAAAAAAAATTAAAAAGCAATAATACAGGTCAAATCTAACAAAAAATTGGATAATTGTATTATGATCTATTAGGCATTCAAAGTCACATCAATTAACCAAAATCCTGAGCTACTGAAGCAGCAACATTCCTCAGCTCCAAATTCTGTAACTGTCAAAGGTCAGAAAACCCACGTACAGATGATCTATCTCTTATTTTAAGATCTTATTTCTATTTTAACCTTTAACAAGAAAGAGTAACTCTCGATCAGCGTTCGCCATACAGAAGGGTCACACACATGGTGAACGAGCCTACGATGACTTAACGGAACGGCAATTCTGCCAACGTGGCATTTCCCCATTCTCCAGTTGTGTGCAATCCATTGGTTTCCCATTTCTAGCAGCAGGATTTCCAGGAGCAATGCCTAAAATTGCAGGGTCATCCAAGCACAGGTTCCTCTTATTACAAAAAGATGTGAGTACTTGAAAACCCAAGTGCAGAAGAGCCGAGAAGGAAGGCGCTGCCGTGAGCTCGCCCTGTCCCAAGGATGTGCTTCAGCCTGTTCCAGTCCAGGCTTACTTTGACAGCCAGCACTGCCACAGGCACTGCAGACATTCATATGAATGAAAAACAAGCAATGTTGTGCCAAACCTCAGCAGACACACACTGAATTCTATCCATTCAGGACAGCCAAGACAATGTGGAATTACTACACCACATAAAAATGAGCTGGGATTCCCTTGGAAATGGCTCACGGGAACAAGGCATTAAAAGGAGACAACTCACCTCTTATTTGCTTTCTTGGACAAGGAATCTGAACACAAATAATAAAAATAATGCCAAATGTGTCTCTGAGAGATTCATGACTGTAGATATTTTCCTCAAAATCTAAGTTTTTGTAACCATCTTAAGATGGCCCAAACTTCTGCTTTCTTTTCTACCAAAACTCTAGCCTTTTTATTTGGAGAACATAGCTTAAGAGTATGAAAGTTTTCAGGTGGAAAACAATGTTGCCCCTTAGATTCACTTAAATTTATCCTTAAATCCACTTCTTTCATGGTATATCTAGAAAACTTCATACCATGGAGATTAAAAAGTCTCCTTTTCATTAAAATCAGAGAACCAATACATTGACTTGCCAAGGATCACCCAGGAGTACAGTGGGAGAGTTGGGAACTAATTCTCTGAATCTCAAAAATCTAAACCATATGACTGTCAAATCTATACCAATTAAGACAGATACTGCATGACTCTTGCGTGAGGTCAAGGAATAGTGTCGTTAATAATTGAAAATACTCTTGTGATCTCTTGCTTTCCTCACCAAGAAAATTTGAACACAAAAAGTCACATAGAAGCATCTTTCCCACACAGGTGCAAACATGAGAAGACCACATTCTTCTCAGTGACAAAGGAGCAGAGAGGCTCTGGACAGTTTTTGGAAAGCAGGAGGATGCAGACTGATAAGGATGTAGGACATATACTCACTGACACTTTTGCTCTTATAGGAACTTTTTTCAGCTCTACAGGGTTGATCTCAGGAAAGTTCATAAATGAAGTCCAAAAAGTCAAACACCACTGCAGCATCTCAGAAAGCAAAGGATATTGTTTGGATCAAAGTACCGGGATCAGCATTCAAAAGAAGCTGTTTTGCTAGATAAACAACAGATGCTTTATTTCTTTCTATTTTCAGATAAAGTAACTACTGCACTTCAATGACAAATTCATCAAAAGATATATTACTGGAAAAGCAGAATAACCAACTTACTTTCCTCATTTCTCATAAAAATAACAGTTTTGAATAGAAGCAAAAGACCTACTAGTCCAAGGAACTTCAAGGCCCTGGGAACTAGAAGCAATCAGGTCAATTCACAGCCTATCAATAGTATTTTTTTTTTAGCAAACTGGTCTTGAATGCAAAAGGTCTTGATAAACTTACCTTTTCTAACTCATCTTCAGCACACATGCTAATTCTGTTATTTAATGAATAAACCCCTCCTTTAATTCAAAATAGTATTTGACATAATACTCAACACATATACACATTCATTTAGTTCAATACAGTTCCATTCCCTATATTCTAATGTAATTACATAGAGTTTATCTAGAAAAACATGTCATTACATAGGTAAAAACAGCAATTTAAGTAATTATTCTTTATTTTAGGAAACAGATAAACCCATAAATATTAAACATTATAAACAATTGATCAATTTTTTTCTGTTTGCAGAATTAGTATGGAGTTCTTGCATTTTTATTTAATCTACCCAATTTATGAGAAATTAAAAACAAGCACTCTGTAGGCAATGTAAATCTTAAATTGAGTTCTCTGTGCACTAAAACTTATGAGAAGAGTTTAATAAAAGATACTATGCATGACACCATCTCAGTGACACTGGATAAGAATTAAAACAAGAAATGCTTTGCCAAAATGCAGGAACAAAACCCCATGTATTCATGCTTTGTCCACACAGGCTATTCTTGCTCATGTACTGAATACACACAGTATTTTAAATAGTCTGTCCATCCAATGCAAAATGAGTATGATTAATGGCTAATTGCTCTTTCTTGTTTGCTATCCTTCACATGCTATGATATCAGAGTTCCACAAGGGCAACTGTAGTGGGCTGGCCAAAAAGCCTGGAGGGGAAAATTAAATCCCCTTCTTAAGCAGCAGACTAGCAGTCTCCTCCAACAAAGGCTTTCCTTCCCTTGGTGGTAATGTGATTCATTTTCCTATAAAGAAGAAGGCTGCTATTTCAATGCGTAAAGACAGCCATTACTGTGACATTTAACAAGCCTGAAACCTCTGGCTTTCTTGCTAACCTAGATCTGCCTTAAGGCTATCAGAGACAAAAGAGGCCTTCTCCTCCAGCAAGCATCAAAGACCTAATAAAAAGCCAAGAACGAGTAGGCAGTCAGCTTCTGTGTCAGAAATGCAAAATAAAAATATAATCTATGCAAATTTGAGGCATGCAAAAAAAATCATGGAACATTGCTTGTGTGTACAGTTGTACTCATAAAACCTGTAATGCACTTTTTGAATTATTCAGCAAGAGGAGGCTGAAAAGCAGCAAAGAAGCTTATTATGTTTGCTTTGCTTCATAGACTATTAGATGGACAAAAAGAAAAAGGAATTTAGTTACGCTTGCTTATCTCCTAACCTTATAAACTTGGGATTAACAGATCAAAGGAGGATTTGGTTCAGTTGATAGAAAATGGAGCTCTTTTATAGCTGTTTGGTCTCCCTGTCCCTTATGATCAAATGAGCTTAAGCAATTGATAAAATAAATGGGGGCTTGAATTCATGTGGTTTAGTATATATATTTAATATTTGCTGTATTGCATTGTACATTTGCATGCAAAATTAAGTAACAAGTAAAAGAAGAAGATTAAACATTGCACTTTTTTTTTCTGCATATGCCCTACTAGTGGAACCCAAAGTGCAAACACAAGGTGCTCTACTGATGTGATTTAATTTTCTTCACAATTTTATTAGGTGTGCAGGGCAGTCCATGTACTACAGGTATAAAGTCTCTCATCTTGCCATTGGTCTGAGAATTAATCCACATCTGACCTCCATCTGGGGCACTGCACCACGCTGGGATGTGGAGATGGAAACACCTGGTCAGTGGTTCAGGCACACTCTGCACTGACATCAGGCAGCTGCCCATAGGTCCCTGGAGATGACAAGGCATGATGCTGCCTGTTTGCTTCCCAATATTTCAAATTACAATTGCAATACACCAAAATGTGACCTTATGATGGCAAAGATGAGGCTGCTTTTTATTCATTCACCAAGTCTTACTTTGCACTGGGCTGGGGATGGGTGTATTCTTGGGTGACAAAAACAGTTTCACCTGTTAAAGGACTGTGTGCATTCATTATGAGTCAAAATTAAATTACACATGCTTTTGAAAGCCACGGTGAACCCATTTAGCTATGAATTACTAGAAGTTATGAATCATTTCATTAAAAAAATATCATCCCCTCCACGTGTAAAATTGTTTTTTCATGTCAATTAGGCCACACAATTTCCAGCTACAAAGAACCATGTATAAGGAAGAATGAAGTAGCTTGCCTTACTAATTTTTCTGCACTAATTACTCACATTGGAAATGCTTGTTTTGACTGCAATTTCACCACAAAGTTGTAGCTCTGTATCTACAAATGGTTGCTTATAGAATAATTGAATGGGAAGTGCACAAACTGTCCTCCAAGGTGTTTGGTTAATGTAATATCTCATGGGATTTTCCAATTGCCAATTAAGCATTGTTTAATACTAAAATGGCTAAAGAAGAACACCAATGTCTTATTTATCCCACAATACTTTGGCATCAGTTATTATTTTTGGATATTTCTATTATACTTATATCATCTACTTTTGTTCAGTATATTGTATAATACTTTTGCAACCAAGCCAGAACCATTTTAAAACTAGCACAGTAAGAATTTCTAAGAGTTTTTACAAGATTAAGAAACTTCATGCCAGAAGACATTTAAAGAGAGATTTATCAAAGTCATTTAAAAACATGTCAGGGGAAAGAGGCAAATGAAAGGCTTTTCATGGGAGGAAATGAAAAGTACAAAGAACAGATAAAGTCAAAATTCTGAGAGTGACCCTTCAGTGGTGGATCTTCATAACTAAGGCAGAGGCTCTCAGCATAGCTGAGTTAGTGGCTGACTGAGATTGAGATTTAGCCCAGATCAGTCACTGAGCAGAGAA
Organism: Vireo altiloquus; assembly: GCA_013396875.1. Lineage (NCBI taxonomy): Eukaryota > Metazoa > Chordata > Aves > Passeriformes > Vireonidae > Vireo > Vireo altiloquus. The sequence continues at coordinate 1,049,785 of VZRF01000187.1, forward strand.
TGGCCACTGTGTTCTAACTGGACAAGGGAAATCAGAATGGTGCAACATTTCTGAGTTGGAAGGTGTAACTAGTAATATTTCAGACACAGAGGTTGGAATGAAACCTTGCTAGGTCCTTTGCATACATGCAAATTAGGAATCCCACCCTTTTGTTCTTGTAGCTCAGTTCAACAGTTGCAAAATGGTAAACTTCTCCAGTACAAATCTGCCAGACTTGGCAGACCCAAAATCTGTGGATCTGAAGGCAACTATATTGGATTTACTTTTCCTGTGGTGGATTTTGATTGGCACATATTAGACTTAATGTTCACGCAACATAATTTTGCACTGCATGTTTGCTGGCACTATTTACTCAGGATCTCAGAAGAACAGGAGGGGAAAAGAAAAAATAGAAGGAAAAGAAAAGGAGAAAAAGAGAGGAAAAGGAAATGGAGAAAGCTTAGCAATGCATACAGAAAGGCAAGACCTACCATGCAAGTTTGAGTACCAAAAAGCCAAGAATGTTTTTCCTAGCTACAAAAGTATCTCAAATAAGAAGATAAAAGGTTACCTCCTAAACCATACAATTTTTCAGAAACTGTATATTCCTTATCCATTTAGGGCTAACATTACAAAGAACAAATAAACAATACAAGTTGGCTACAGATTTTGTCATTTCATTCAAATGACAGAATATAATTTGTTTTTGTTGGAAATATAACAAACGACAGCTAAGCAATACAATATTCTTTGGCTACAGCATACATGTATGTACAATTTCACTAAAATAAATTAAATAGACACTGGGGGGATAAAACACTGTGTTAGTGTATTGTATTACAAAGACAAATGTTAACACTTCCAAACTTCTTTGGCTCAAGATATACCAAATGTATTGCAAAAATATCTTCAGGATAACTGGTCTCAAAAATAACTCCATAAAACATTGGTATTTGCAATCTAAGACAAAAAATAGAAATTGTTTCATTTTAGCAAGATTATTTAGTAACACCTCAGCAAATCAAAGGACAATAGAAGGCTAGGTTTCACTTTTTTAAGGTTTAAAAGAAATACAGTGCCTTAAAGAAGAGTTAGTTTCTGCAGCACCTCAAATTCAAGAAGTTTTTACTTATTATCACGGAATTTACAAGTTCTTTAATTCAATATATTAAATTGATGGATTTTATTATATGGATAAAAATTGTTATCCATATGTTAAAAAAAGAGTACTCTATAGGAAACAAATGCCAAAGAAGTTGAAATGTAGACCCATGAATGCCTTACTCCTTATCATCATTCCATGCTGTAGATGCAACATTGCTGAAGCTTTGCTCTTCAAAATTTCTAGTGAGGAAAAGTTACTGAGAAGCAATTTATGGTACTAAAATGATATAGGCAGTATCTGTCTCCATCACAGTGCCTGCTGCTTCTTCTTGTCTTTAAATAATGTGTAAGACCATCAGTTCTCTAGAAGTCTCAGGAAAAAGCTTTGGAAGGTTTTATTATAAAAACCAAACACTGGGGTCCCATGTGGTATAAAGTCCTACTACTACTTGTGGTGTAGGGCCTTAAACTGAAAATACATGCACTTAGAAAGAGGCAAGTTTTGCTGGTTTATAATTACAGTATAATTCTGTAGATACAGATTAAGAACTGCTGGTATTAAATTTTCCTTTGAATCCAGAAGGTCAAATTATTTCTGCAAAGCGATCTCTATTTCCCTCTGCTGATGGACTCTCCATTTTATATTGAGTTGGGTTCTTTCCAAATGCATTTGTCATGTAAATCTCAATGTAAGGCGTCAGCTGTGGGATAGATGCATTCCCATGTTGTAGGTACTGCCATTGCCATTTTGCAGACCACTAAACTGATTCAAAGGAGTTACATGATGAATCATGGGCAAACAAATGTTGTCATTGAAGTAGAAACATCTCTCTTTTCTTAAAGGGACTCTGTTGATCCTGTGCAAACAAAACTATAAGTATTAGATTAAATGATATTGTGCTATATATAAAGTTCCTCCAATACATAGAATCTTACACAGTTTTACTGCATAAATATTTTCTGCAGTACCTCTAACTTGTTTGATTTTCAATCCAAACATAACATTTTTGTACACTGAAACACGCAGTATCTAAATGCAACAATCTAAAACACCACAAGAACTTTCAAGTATACCTTGGTTCTCTTTGAATGATTGTGCAACAACTAATGCTTCATAATGAACATTACGGAATTTAACTGTAATGAAAGAACTGCAAACCTGTGCTGAAAAAACCAGCAGGCACATATACAGAATAAATTATATCCAGTTTCTTTATATCTGGTTTTCCCTCTAAAGTTATTGCCAAGAACAGACACACACCGCACATTTTATATCCTACAGTTAAAGTTCTTAGAAGTATTATTAGTTGCTTTCTTTGGCAATGCAACAAAATATACCTCCAACGTTCAGGTAACTGGATATGGTATTAGCTGAAGCAATTTGCTGAACACAGGCTTTCATACTCAAAATATGTTACAGAACTCCACTATATCACTAATAAATACTACAGCTAAAAGTCATCAGAGAAAGCACAGGAGAGTCTGCTCATGTGAGAGTAAGAAAAAGAAAGTCTGGTTTTATTTTTAAATTTTTCTGTGATGAAAAAATCTTCAAGTTCAAGAATTTCAATCTGAAAAATTCTAGTTTAATTATGACAAAAATGTTACTAGACTAAAGACTCTTATAAACACTCCCTCTGTGAACTCCTTCAGAAAAGGTTGTGAATATCATTCCCTAGTGAATAGTTTCACTCACATACAAAGTAAGACAGGAAACAATAACAAGGAGGAAGGAAAATTGAGCAAGACCACTTTATTGCTGCTTACTAGAATGTAGCATAAAAGGATTGCAAGACTAAGGGGATCTAGAGACTTGAGTTATTTGAATGAGTTCCCATAAAATTCCACAGCAAAAAGGACACTTGTGCAGGTGGAGCCTGCTTTTTCCCTTCCCCTGTGGAACTCAGTCTTTGCCAGGTCCCCACTGAGTTCTCTCTTACTGATTTAATCTACTTTCTCTTAGTATATTCAGTTCCCTCACTGCTAATGGGAGAAATACTCTGCCTCAGCAGTAGAGCAGTCTGAGTTTTCCATCTCTTTGGATGCCTTTCCCTTAAATGTACACTAGTTTCTGAATTAATTATTCACCTGAACTACCCATTGACAATGGAGTCAACATGATCTGTTTCCTACCCTACAAAGAACAGCGTCAAGGTAATAAGTAGTACAGGTACAAGGACAGCCCAATACTGTAACAGTTATTTCTTGTTAAAGATAAGAAACAAGTTATTAGGAGCATAAAAGTAGTGTTACTGGAAGAACTGGCACTAAAACAGGAGTTCCTTCTGTGACGACTCTTGACAGAAAAACCTCTTAGAGCAGCAACGTTCAAAGAATAAATGTCAGACAGACAAACAGATTCAGGGACAGTGTTTCAAGTGTAGCACTGTACTGCTGATTCCTAATTTACCTGTAATAGCTCTGTCCATAACCACATTCAGATTCCTCCTACTGAGTCTGCATTGTTTCATTACAGCAAGGACTAAACTCCTCGAGGGCTACAGAACCACTGCTGAACCAACAAACATTAAAAGAAAGGAAGGAGCTGCAGACCAATGATGCTCTAGAAATACCATGACCAAAAGCTAATTATCATAAATACCTTCTCAGTCTAAATGTTACCATGAAGTCTAGTTCCTTCCTATTTTGTTCTGCTGATTATTTTCAATTTTATTGCAAGATAGAAAAATAAAAAGACACACAAAACAAAAAATAACAGAAAATGCCAGGTCATTTTATCTTTGGAAAGAAGAGTTAGAATTTAAATTGATAAAGTCTAATATCAACAACCTGAAATTCAGCAGAGGTGACATCAACCTACATAAGGAGGAGAACTACTAGATAAAAAAATAGCTACAAGGAAACACAGGAGAGAACACACACACCCCCAAGTAGCAACTTATCACTTAACCACTTTAACAGTAAATATGCTAGAACCTACAGATAATCAGCTGAAATCCCTCTGTGTCTGAAGCAGTGAGAAGAAGAACAGCCTTGAACACTCTAGGACACTCACAACTCAGAAGAGACAGTTCTTTGCTTTTAGGCCAGCTTTACCCTCTGCTATGTACTAAGGTGAAGATGCAAACAAATATGGAGAAAAAAATAATACAAAGAATAAATTCTTGAACTGAAGGGCACCTCAAAACCAGGTATTTAGGACTTGAGGCAAATCTCTTCGCAGAGATGAAGGGCTGTATGGAGGCAAAAGCAAACAAGAAATAATTCTTTGCCGAGAAAGAAATATTACATGTTCCTAACAGAGTCAGAAAAAGTTTATACCAGGATTCAGTGCTGATACACATCTAAATTTCTTTTCTGAGCATCAGACTGGCTGTACATGAGAACTATGCACCTGGGAGTTCCAGTGAAAACATACCACCTATTATGCATTCACTTCGGATAGCAAGCATATTTTAATATGACCAATTAGGAAAGCATCTAACTACTACCATTTACAGGATTATTCTCTGCTTCTGGAGTTCAGCCGTAGATCTAGGTTAGCAGTCTCAAAATATTCATTACTTGTGTTATTTATTTACATTTTTTGAAACCTCACTCGTGCAATTAAGATGCTGATAACATTATTACCAGCAAAAAGAAAGCTTCTCCGTTCCTGTTAGCACATTACAGATCTCAAGGGTGCTTTTACAGAAAACAAAGATTCTTTTGCTCAACATTTGGCCATGAAAGATGCTTTTCCCAGGCAATTCTGGGACTCCGGAGACAATCTATGTTAAAAAGTATAATGTTCAGTCAAGATTCAAGTAGGCATTTTCTCTATGTGTGTTCAGAAGACAGACTGAAATGTTGACAAATCAATGGAAAAGAGACTTGCAGTAAAATAAAGTTTAATTTTTGAATACTCTGTGCTGTTTCAAGTCTTACTTCTGGACAGCAAGTCTCAAAACTATCCTCGCTGCTAACACATTAACTTCATTCACTTTCAGTGACTTTCAGAAAAAAAACATTTTCTCCATAGCTAGAGCAAGTTTACGATCTCTTCATCTTGACAGTCTCAACCTGCTCCAGGCCAGATGGATGCAGCAGTGTGCTGCCTGTGAGGATTCACATGCAGAGCCAAAAAATGGCTGGGCTGTTCAAAATCTAAAGGAGTTGAAGACTGTCTGAGGCAGTTCTTAATTTGATTGGGATTTAAGCGCTTAAGTCCTCTAGATTTCTTTGAAATATCTGTTCACTGATGGCCCAGGTGAAGGAAACTGCATTCTGATTGCATAAGTGAACATGATCACCTCCACTAGGAACCCAGCTTGGTACCCTTCTGTGTCAGCTTGTTATTCCATATCAACTCCAATTCAATAATAAACTATCACACTAATTAGGTCACATTTAGTTATTACATCATCCTTTTGATGAAATCTTAAAGGCAAGTACTGCAAAAATAAAAATTGCAAAAAGAAGATAATTATTATAAAGGATCAAGACAATAATAAGTAAGGCAAACAAGCTTGGAGTACAAAGCTTCTTTTGGCAAACAAACTCTATATACAATAAAAACGAGGTCCTTTTGCTAACACACTGGTGAAGAAAGGAGTTGGGAGGGGGCTGTTTGGCTTTTTTCCTTTTACTTCTTACTTTGAGCAATTCATTCATCATTTAATGAAAAATATCTATAATAATGGTTCAGAGTGAAGGCAATCTAAATGGAAACATACCAGAGAGGATGTGAAATGGCTGACTGCACTAAAACAATTCAGGACTCCAGGTCTGACATGCTATCAGTAGAAGTTCACAAATTTGTTTTACATCATTTCACCCTCACAGATGTTTTACCACACCTATGTAGTAGATTGATTTAAGCCATAAACTAGGAGAACAAAATGTAAAACTGTAACTAAAATTCTTGTATACCAAAACATATTATAATCTAGGCTGAGAAATAAATGAAAGCAAACCATAAAAAGAAATATAGTGGTGGATTTTTTGAAATTTCTGGCTTAGAAAATTGTGGAGACCACCCACAACCTTGTGGCTTATAAAACAAAAATTGCTACTACAGCCTATTGATAAAAATACTCCAAATCATTGCATCTAGATACATACAGCTATGACCCATGACCAATGAGTTGATATTCTGAAATCTTCTAAATACCCTGCCAATCAGGGGCCTCCATTCCACATTTTCAGTGGTCTTACTTCAATCACTGCAACTGTAAATGGTATTGTTTTCCAGCACATTGGATTAGAAAATAACTCTATTGCTGATTCTGAAAAACTGTCAAAGACATAAAAAGCCACTCAAAGCAAATAGTAAATTAGTCTGTGATTTATGCTCAACATAGTAAAATGATCAAAGTCAGATACACATTCTGAAATGTGTAGGGAACCAGAAAATATACCAGGTCCTGCTAATATATGGAATTATCAAAGACCTCCCAAATGACTTAAGTTAATTCACACCCCTTGTTCAGAATTAGACTGTTATCATGAAATCTGCCATTCAGTTCCTTACTATTACATCTATGCCAAGAAAGTAGCACACACTGGAAAAGAGTTAGATTGCTAAACCCTTACATCTTTTCTTTCCCACAAAAAAAATCTTTTTAAAGAAATGTATTTTCTTTCATGTGAACTTGATGCTGTCTAATTTAATTCTTGATGTTTCTTCCATTGTACGGTGAGGCATCCTTTGAGGGTGGAAAAACAGCTTGTGTTTTGATAACAAACACACAAAAAATAGTTGCATCTCTGCTTTCAAAGAGACAAGCTGTTTTTATTTCCTCTGAAGAAGCTCATTACAATATGATGGACAAAATGTCAGAAATAATTAAGTGCAGAAGGTCATTTTTTTCTTGAGAGATATCAACTATTGGAAATGTTGCTGGGTTTTGCAGGTCTCTCCTCCCCTTCCCCCCACCCAATTCTTGGTCACTTAACATGAATTTATTGCAAAACAAATAAAAAGCAAAAGAAAAATAAAAAAAGAAAGAAACACCCAACATGAAAACAGCATTAATGCTTTTACTTAGTGAAAAGGAAGTTAAAAGAGCTTGCTGTTGGAATTGACTGTTGCAAGACTGTTCACATGCACACACACACACAAAATCAAACTCTTTGCACTCTACAGGAGAGGCAGAGGTCTCTGAGGCTTGAAAGCCTTTGGGCTGCTCTCATTTCAGATTGAGGAGGTCGTGCTTTCCCCCACCCCGGGGTCAGCATCGTAAACCTCAGCCCATCAAGATAAGAAAGTTAAGGCAGATGATATTAATTACCTGTCCTTTCAAGTCATCCCTGTCTCACATCTGGTTTCCTCTTTGTAACATTCATCTAGGCCAATAAAAGCAGGGGAGTGGGGGGAGAACAGAAAACCACTGGAGCAGCTCTGTCCCTCCCCAGGCAGCTAATAGCACTGAGAGCTCTGCTAGCTGCACACACAGACTCACTGCCTCGAACACACACTCAGGGACATCAGGGAACCCTGCAAACCCAAGGCTGTCTGGAAACTGTGAGGTTTGCTCTAGCCACCAAAATACTGGCAGAAATTCACTCTGTATCTTTTTCCTTTTCCTACTTTTCACATAAATTGCTGGTAGCAATTGGTCTTTTCCAGGTATATCATACATACCCAAAGCCTGGCATTGAGACTCTTAAACAGGTCAAATATTGGTGCTTTAGAAATTCAGCACTCTTAACAGACTTCACTGTCTGAACATCTCCCCTTCCTTGGTTTTTATTTCACTACATTACCTGTTACTCAGACCACACAGACAGTAACTTCTCTACCAGCATCTGTCAGGTCTGGACCAGGAAAAGAAAAAAAAAAGGCAATCACTTCTCAGATCACCACACGTAAAAAACTATCATTTAACAAAACAGTATAAGCTTCTTTTCTTCTTTTTTTCAGGTGATATCAGAGTTGTTTTTGCCGCTGTTTAAATGAAGCCTTAACCACATTAATTTTGAACAGAAATGCTGTTCAGTTCAAAATTATCTTTTTGTTTCTTCTTCTAAATATCACAGAGAATTAAGAATCCCAGGGTAATCCTTAAGGTAATTTCTGCTTGTAATTATTTTTCAATGGAAGGCATTTTCAAATTTTCCAAACTTCTTTGACAATATCAACAATTAGAAAGTATATTCTTAAGTTCAGGCAAAAAAGCTCATTTACTCCTCAGCTAGGCTCTCACTAATGCAGCCAACCTACATTAGTTCCAATTCACAATTTGAAGTGAAAAGCAACATACCTAATTTCCATTCTTTAGCCCATCCTGCCAATACATTTCTGTTTACCTTCAAAGTCTTAACTGTTATTCTGTTTAACTTGTTTCCTGTTATTTTTGCAACCACAAAGCTATTTTCATGTGTGTTATACTATCAAATCTAAGGGTCCATTAGCTACATCACATGTGCCTGGAAGTCCAATGCTAAAGAGTTGTGTGTCTGCTTTAAAGGAACAATATATACACAAGCTTTTATTTACTAAATGAAAGGATTTGAGGTTCTTCTGAACTCTTTTCATTTTGTTGCCAAGGACAAACCAGATAAATACTGTGGTGAGATATGTTTATTGATTAATGTAATTGCAGCTATTATCTACAAAGAAAAGTATATGATAGTAATTCTAAGTCAGATACAGAGTTATGCAAGCAACGTTAATTTCAGCATAATTTAAATTTAATCAATCATTTTGTGCATATCAATTTTCACATTACATGCTCACATTTACCCTTTTTCCACAAGAACACTGCCTCATTTAGTGGGCATTATCACATCAAAACTTGGGTTAGACTGTGGCTGTATGTGTGACAACAAGCTAATTTCTCGTGTAATCTCTGAACTGCTGTGTTTCTTTCTAGTGTTCACTATAAAATTATTTAAAAAAAAAACCCTGAATTAATCTTTGCAGAACATTCCATGTTACGGGGGAAATATTGGTGTCAGTCACACCTGTACCAGCTACTTGATCCCAGCAACAAAAATAATCATTTCATCCCTGTTCGTGCTGCCCTGATAGAACACAACGGAGTATCAGCACTGATTTAACAGTGCAATGCCATTAACCACAGAGGAGCTGAAGCAGATTTAACACTCTCATTCCAATAGGTTGTGGGGCCTGAACTGTCCCATTTACAGCAAGCACAGGTACCTCTGCACACACAGCAATCACTACAGCAGACATGCCCTTTGATACATCTCAAAATTCTGATGCAGCCTGTAGCAAATTACAGCTGCTGCTCTTTTTCCTGTTAGTAAACCCAGGACAATAATATTTATCTCCCTCTAGCATTTAAAAATGTGATGCAGAAATTAAGCAGTTTGGAAAATATTTTTAACACAGTAGTATGTAAAAAACAGATTTGGGCTATTATATAAAAGAGCAGCTTATCTAGGCTAGTTAAGGGTCTGAAATATCCAGGCCACACGATCACGACTGTTCCAAAGATTCTGATTTAGCAATGTGATAACCGTGAGCCACAACCAAATCAACCAGCAGTGTGACTGCAATGAATGTGCCCTTATCTCTCAGGACATAATGTGATAATTAAGCTAACAGATCCTTAGGAAGTAACACTATAAAACACTAACTAGCCAAGCAATTCTTCACTTGTGCCTGGATTCAAAGGCTCGGTAGACAGCAAAAGCTGGATGCGAACACTCAGTTGTGCAGCTCAAGAAGTAATAAGGTGTTACAGCAATGTTATGTCACTCTGAAACTACACATCCAGTATTGCTCTGCCTGACACATCGACTTCCCTTCTGTTGCCCAGCCAGCTAAAGGGCATGCAATTGTTACCCTTCTGATGGTATGCAAAAATTATTACTTAGAATCCAATTCTCTATGCATAAAAGACTGTCACATAATCTTGACAGCTCTTTCAGAATAGCATCCCAGTCACAAGAATTTAAAAGGCCTGACTCTACAGCATCCCTGGTTTTAGCCCAAGAAGTACCACCCAAGTTCACCTCTTTGAAAATGCTTGGACAGGGTATGCAAGAAAAAGCAATCACTGAAATATTTTCTCCAGCAATAAGTTCATGCGATATCCAATTACAAGCATTTAAATGAAAACTCAGATTTACCTATTGATTCAGTTAGATCACAATTGTCAGACCTCAAATCAACTAAATGTTTTTAGATAAAATACAGCGAAATCCAATAGGGATGAGCAGTAGATGTACCTCTACCTTGGCAATGAGCCTTGATTTGTGTATCTTATTTACCATTCCCAACCAGCACATACATCCATTTCAACAGTCGACGTGCAAAGGTAGACAAAACTTTCATTTTTAATTTGATTCAACCCTGGACTTGAATTTGCCAATTTGATTTCAGCATATTTGCTGAGTAAGGACTTTGAAGATTATTATGAGGACTTCTTAGGCTAAACTCACGAATTAACATAAGCAGTTTTAGGTTTTGGCAAATTTTTAAAAAGCCAAAAAAAATCCTAGTTTCATGAAAAAATAAGAAGGCACAAAAGTTTAAGCAATGGATTAACATTTAAGTGATGTTTCTCTCCAGGACATTGCTGACACACGCTGGACTCCTTGTGTTTGCAATGATAGATGCAGGTTAGCCCTTTATCTACAGCAAATCACCCACTGAAAAACAGCTTTGCATCTGTACTATGCCTTTAAATGTCTAGCTAGCAAATGTCAGAACTATTTGATCTGGTTTTATAAAATGAACTTTCAAGGCTCCTTTTCAAACTGTAAACTATCTTTCAAAGATTAAAATCTTCTGTATGGATCTCAAAAAATAGACAGAACATTCACACACTTCAGGGGAAAGGAGGTGCACTGCAATATGAACGTATAAAACCAAGCAAGAAATCTAATGCTTTCTGGGTATCTTTTCCAGCACAAATTTAAGACAGATAGAGGCATCATAAATCCCCATGAACACCTCTTGGTTAGCAACACAAGATGCTTGATTATGAGTGAGATATTCAGCACCAAATGCCATGCATCCAGACTGACACAGAAATGAACAAGGAATTTAGAAAGAGAAATCATTATCAAATTTCTTAAGTGATCAAAGCTCCTAAGCACCACTTAAAAAGCACACTGATCTTTCAGTGTGGCTTAGGAACTTTGATGCATAAACCTTTTCTGAAAATATTTATCTCATGTTTATTCACCAAAAAACGCAGTTCTGCCTCAGTCTGCTGCACTAAAATCCTTGGTGGAAGATGATCCTCAGACGAATCATACGACTCTCTGTGAGTGCACATCCATCCACACAGCACAGAAGAGCAGCAGGAATAGATCCAGTAGGAACTAGCACCAGTAACTTGAGTGTGCAAACACTTAACAAAAGGAGAAATGCAGAAACTTTTGTTTCTACGCAACTAAGCTGCCAAATATTGTGCAACTTTCAACCTCACCAAATAATTGCATCCCCATCATAAGCAGCAGCACAACTTCTCACTTTCCAGTTCACTACCATTAGGAGCTTATCTCAAGAAACAACTTCAAGCTTAATAACAAAAGGTGGAAATAGAGACAGGAGAGCCTGCAGCTGCTCTTCTGTAGTTATTCTACATTTACCTAAACAAATCACCTGGGCCTACAATTAGCAAAGTCCTGTAGCTAATGCCTTTACCTATACATCCAAAGCCTTTATATTTAACATTTATTTTTTAGTTCTTTTCGGAGAGACATGAAATCTATAGTTATTGATGAAATAATGTGAGTAGACCACCAGTATAAAACAGAAAAATTAGGGTCCAGGTCCAAGATTTAGCCCATACATGTTGTGTGGTAACAGGAAAAGAACTTAATGTCTATATTTCAATTTTCCTTTCAGAAGGACCTAATGTATTGCACTGCCAGTTTAGCACTGGGCAGTTCATTCTTGAGTCCTGCATCTTTTTTCCACCCAGTTTTTGTGGGCTGAGTCCCGCTCAAGAGCCACTTACACAGGAGAAGTCCTCTCACAATTGCAGTCTGTTATTATTGCCTCCTATTTTAAGGTACACTGACATTGTAATGTCAGCCATACAAAACCCAGACACAGAACGCATGTGATGTGGAAAAAATAATGTCTGAGCTAAACTGAAAAAGCAGATACATCTCAGTCCAATTCCAAAAAATCCATTTACCATTCCTAAATATTCTTTGTTAGGAGATCCATTGAATAATAAAGGAAAAGGAGCCATTAAGAGTCTGTTATACAGTGCAAATGAGATCACTGATAAAAGAGTACAGGAATGCTAATGACTACTAATAATTAATATTTAGCATTTCTAAAGCCTTTTTATCTGTAGACCTAAAAAGCTTTTAAAATACACAACTGGTACTCTCCTCATTTAATAGATGAAGAAGTCGAAGTGTGTCTCCAATTTATTTGTATTGAAAATGGGTGCACTACTTAGTGCCTAGAGACCTGCCCAGTACAAGTCCTGTTCTTCCAGGTTCTGTGCCAAAATCTTGTCATAAAATAGCTGCTGCCTCGAACAGCTTGCAAATGAAATAGGTAGGACAGTCAAAGGATTGGAAGGGAGGGTTAACAATACACCTGGTATTGAGCACACAGCTCTTTTTGTAAGGGTCTGGGGGTTTTTGCTGTGGGATAGGGAAGGCAAGTGAATTGAAGGAATGGCTAAAAGAAACAAAAGCAAAAGCACACACTGAAGAAAGAGAATGATGGGCTATAGAGAGTTTAAATGAATTATCAGGAATGTGGAATGTTGGCAAGATTAGAAGAGCGGGAAAAAAGCCAGTAAATCACAAAGCAGAGGAAGCTTACCAAGATGGACTATTCTTTGAAGTTATTACATGAACTGAAGCACCTGTATTTGATGCTTCCTGGTATCTGAATTGATAAGACTCTTTTGCTGGCTCCTCTCTCCTCAATGGACACCCTAATGACTCTAAAGGAGTGATCCAGCAACGATGATGGCTACCTCCACACAGGGTACCAGGGTAAAATCTGCTAAACTCTGCATTCAGCTAGGGAAAATAATTTGCTGGAGCAATTAGGAAGTGAATTAGACTAGACACAGAGAAATATTTCTGTGTCTTTGTATATGCATTTATGTGCATGACTGCCCCCAAGGATAGGGCTCCTTTGATTCTCCAAACTAGAGCATGATGCAACAACCTGAAAGCTTAAGGGGGCCTACTCAGCTGGAAGTTTGGCCAGACAAAGCCTGTGTCTGAAGAGCTGTGGCAACAGGCAAGTATCAAGAGTGAAAATGCACAAAATACCCAGGACATAGAAGTTATTATTCACATTACAGCAGTTTAAAAGCTGCCTCGTACCACTAGGCACTTTAGAGGTGCAAAACTTGAAACAGTCCTGCCTCACAAAGCTTGTCAGCTAAACAGGTATGCAAGAGAGGCAAGAAAGAAAATAGATGCACAGAGCAGGCCAGTAACTTGCTCAAGTGACCCAACAAGCTGTGAGCCAAAGGAGAGAAATAAAACTTTTAAAGTACTTATATATTAGCCAGACAACTAGAAAAAATGAAACATTTAAAAAGCTATTATTTGTTAATGAGGCATAAGTTTAGGTCACATAAGCAATCCTAATGTATTTCTGTCCAGACTAAATCAACTCCAATTACAATTGCAGATGAGAAAGTTAAACTACAACCTAAAGTGAAGTCAAAACACTATAAAAATCCAAACTCACACTGATGGTCAAACACTACATGTGTGAGACCACATAGAAGGTCTAAATACTACAGAAAATGTCAGTGTTTTCATATAGTGACACTGGGTCACTAAAACAGAAACTTGACATATAGAACTACAGTAACTACAGATAACTCTTTGACATAAATCCTAAATCACATAATGAACTATTTATATCCATTTCACCACTTTTCCTGCCTTTTTTTAATGCAAATACAAAAAAATCCCCTCATCATTCCTTCCAGTATTGCCAAAAGAAAAATTGCATAGTCAGAAAACAACAGACCCTGTTTACAGGCCAAACAGAGTAGGATGGTTTTCTAGAAAAGTCTTCGAGGAACTTAGACTGAATAGTCATCTGATATTGGCCAACTAATGAAATCACATAGAAAATTAGATTCTCATATTGATGGAGTAAAAACAAATATGTTTTGTTACCTTTACATTGAACATTGTTGGACTCTGCAGAAATGCTGTGTGTGGTACCAGCACCACAGATAAGTTACAAACAGCTCAGAGCTATCGATGAAATGGTGGTTCATGGAGAAGTAATTGTGGAACTCAAACTACCTGGGCTAAAAGAGAAGTTAGAGGCTTGTTACATTCTGTGATGAGTTAATGGGAAACAAATGTTTGATAGTAGCTACTTCAGCAGACAAACACATTGCAAAAAGAAAGGGTGAGAGGTTAGAACCAGGTAGGTTGAAGTCAGACCTCTTTTACAGGGCAAGCAATGACTTGCTGAAGCCACTATTAAGTCTAAATTGCTCATTATTTAGGGTATATGCATATGCAGAAATTAAACTACAGGTTTACCTATAGGATAAGCATCAGCTCAGAGGAGAAACCATTCAATAAAATCCTCTGGTTTATGAATGCACTTTATGTTGGAAACAGGAAAATGTTCAAGCTTTACAAGTTTCCATAACTTCACAAAATCTTCTGCATTTTGATAGTAACACAGAAAAATAAACTATGCCTGGACTCTAATGTGGGCCTTTTCAGAGATCAATTATATTCCTAGCAGCCACACTTTTTAAACACAGTTTAGCATTTCTACTTGTGAGGCCAGATTTTCAAAGCAGTGAGTGGGAGGCACATGCATAAATTCTGTTACTTCTTAAGACTGTTTCTGCACATACTTTTCATGATCCCCTTTGGAAATTTAGCCTGCAATCTCCACTGGAGAAATGTGTCTCCTGTCGGCATAGACATGACTGATGTAAAACATCACTTCTTATCTCTTCAATTACCAAGCAGTTTTTCATTTTCTTTCCCATGTTTTTTAAACTGAGTATTGTATTCAGACCCATATAGCAGCTCTGCTTGTCAGAATCTACATTCCATGCTCTGTTTTTCAAGACTATGTACATAGAAGGGGGCTGAGGACAGGAAATAAGATAATTTTTCAAATCTTTTACTCATACTAAAGTTATTGTGTGATGATGTCTGCTGACCAACCAAAAAAAAATCAATTTCATATAATGTTTCATTACTCTCAAAATACATAGTTTTTCAATCAAAAGGAGGCATTGGGAATTAAAAATGAGAGCAGCTTCCTTCTCTTTCTACATAATGCACATATAAAGAAATGGACAAAAATAGATTGAAAATTTGGTGAAACAAAAATAGAAAGCCCAGCAAAGCCACATAACTGGATTAATTCAATTGCTCTGACATTACAGGAATAGGTTCTCTGTTTTCAGTGCATTGCAATAAGAAGCTGTGGCAGGAACCATTCCTCACGTTATAATGGTTAGTTAAAGCAGAAGCTTAACAGCTTTTGTGATTGCATTTCAGATTTTTATGTTGGGAATCCAAAAGAATAAAATTTCAGCTGTGGAGTTACTTCAGTGCTTTTTTTCCCCTCTCTTGTAGCAAATGCAATTTTAGCTGTCAGAACAAAAGTCAGCCACCTCAAGAGACACCCTTGAAGAAGTCATAGATCGTCCCACCATACCAGTATATAAATGTTCCAAAATACAGACAGAATGTGATGATGGATTATTTAATAACAGTTGTCATATCTTTGCTTAGACAAATAGCTGTACAAACTGAATATTCAAAACAAATCAAAGTTAGAGATGGCTGAAAAATTTGTAGTAAATATTTTCATTTTGTTGCAAACTGATGGTTTTACAAAACTCTCCTGTTGTGGAAATAACTTTATTTCAACAAAAATTTTTTTCAAGGGAGATTTCCCATTTCTATGATGGAATTTCTGACAAAAATCTGTATCTTGTGATTCTTTATACAGGCTCATGTCAAGACTTTTTCCAGTCAGTTCCACCACTTAGGGAAGAATCTGTCTCCTTCATTGGTGGCAGAAGAATTGAAGATCTATCAACATTCAAAGGCCATTTATGGACAGATTCCTATCTGGTTCTCATAAAATTCAGAATTCAATCCACAATCTAGATTGTTCAAGACAAAACAGAATCACAGCACAAGCAGCTGCATGCTTGCTCTATCAATGACATGTGGAGTTCTGTGCATGACATGTAGAATATTAGAAAATATGTTTATAAGAACAAAGGCTAACAAATATATATGTAGATATGGCTTTAGATTTGAAAACTAATGAGAACAGAGATTTACCATGTTTGCACATATCAGTCAATCATAAAATCTAAGCTGCAACAATAAATAGACAATGACAACAGGGGGGTAGTTCCTAAAAACCATTAAACAGTAAAGTCTTAAAACAATTTTTTGTTTAGAAATCATAATTTCACTCACGTGTAAAGGCCTGGTCCATGAACAATAATCAAACTGGGATATTTGTTAGGGTGAAATCTGTTGCATCTTTTGTCACTGGTCTCTTTCAAATGAAGTAAATCTTACCACACATCCTGTAATGATCCCACAGTAAAACCACATATAAGCACTGAATGGATGAGTAATATGTGAAGATATTTTACGACTTGTTCATTTTATTGCTTCATCATTAGAAGTAAACAATTCACTTTAGGCAATAAATATAGTGCCATATGGATTGGGAGAGATAAAAGACTGTCAGGAACAAGGTTGGTGTTTCTCTACAGAGGATATTGTGTCTACAGTGTTGCCAAAATAAAACAGGGACGAGTGAGGACAGAAAACCATCTGGGTAGATTGCAGCAAAACAAAAAACCCAAAAATTCCACAGTGAGCTAAAATAAAAGAGAGACAAAAATTAATCGAATAATCACAATCTCAAAAATCATCTAGCATTACATTTTATATCTGTGATTTGTGAAAATTATTATTCAATACTAAAACTTCCTTAAAAGTGTAATTTTGGTTTTCTATATGCAACCACTTCTACAATAGTTTTGCAAAAGACCCTTTCTAAATATTTCCTCATTGAGCAGTACTTTGACACTTTTCACAATGGCAACTGTAGGCCTATACTCAGATTAGGTACAGGATTTCTGTTAGTCTTGAGGGGTCGGTATAGCTTTTGCATGTTTTGCAGCCACATGTATATTTCTGCTTATTTATATGAAACCTCTCAACTAAACAAGGAAAAATAGCTATCCCAAGCAAAAATATTGGCCAGGATCCAATAAAGAAAGACTGGTCCAGAGTTTGCACAATTATTAGTCATCAACCAGACAAGGTTGCAAGTACAAATGGGTTTATTGCACATATGCTCCTCATAGCCCTTCAGGACATTCAGCAGCTGTCCTACAGCAGGGAAAGACCTCCCTCCCATCCATAATTACAGTCACTGCTGTTGGGTGGCTCCTGACACTGAGTAACCACAGATTCAACAGATTTGCACTATCATGTCACATTTGGTTTGCCAATAAAAACATGACACAAGTTGAAAGATGGATGTTTATAACAGGATTTTTGTAGTCCACACTGAGATGCTCAAAAACATAACAAGGAATTCAAACAGTTAAGTACCTAGATGTTTCCATTTTCATCAATAAAACACTTGACTATTAGAAGAAACACATGCAGTGTTGTATCCTGCAGTTCATATCTTGGGGCATGTTTCTGTCAGCATATGAAAGTGCTTCTGTCTACTTTTTATTTTTATTTCATATTGACTCCAATGTTGTATTATAAAGAAACTACTCCCTTCTACCTTCATCTTCCCCAGTCCTTCAGAAAACAACCATACAGGCTAGAGATTCTGTGTTAAAGCAAAAACTGAAATGCCACTTCATGGTTCAGAAAATATCTTTTAACTCTTTCTGCCTAACTCATTCTGGATGAGGGAATTAGACTTCACCTGTGTTTGTGAATGTTACCCTTCCCTATGCTCACCAGTTTCAAGATACATGGATCTTACTACATGGGTTGCTGAAGAAAAGGAAGTATCATTGCAGCTCCTAGGTAGAACCAAGGCCTGATATGTCACATTTGTTTGTACAACTCATTTAGAGAAAAAAAAAATCTCATCACGAATTCAGACCTCTCCAAGGCACTGAATGTCTCCTTGAAAGTGCTGAGCACTGTCGGCTTATACACCAAGGCACATGGCACCCTCCATCCTCTGTGTAAGTTTGGCTGCAGTGCCAACTCAATTTGCAAATGCACATCACCATAAGAAACTGCTGTTAGGGTGTCTCTGCCAGCAGCATGAGACATGCATGTCCCCTTCAGCTGCTTAGATAAGTCAGGTTAGTTTTAACCACTGAGGAGAAGAATTTAGCTAAGTTTGCCGACTTTACACTAGACCAGATGATGACCACACACATTCTGTTCCACCTGCAGGAATTCTAGGGCAGAAACCTCCAGCAGAGAGGCAGCTGGAGGGAAAGCATGGGGAAAGATGGGGGGAGGGAAAAATGACAGGAACGTCTCCAAGCTCTCCAGCTAGAGGAGAGCATCTGGCTATGCCTTAGGTTTTGTTGTCTTAGAAAAAAAACAATCTTTCAGTCATTGCACAGGGCATAATGCATCTGAGCTTATTTCTGCATATGAAAATGAATAAGTGAGAAAATTACTGTAAATCTTTTTTAATGTAGCTTACAAAAGATAAACATAATTAAACACCTATTAGTATTCCATATTCTCATAGATTAAGTGTTGAACTTGGAAAATCCTGCTTCACATAAAGAAAATAGAGGTCAGATTAATTAAACTCACTGTTGTGGCCAATTGCTCTGTCATAAATATTTGTTGAAAAGGTTTCTCGGTTGGTTTTTTTTCTTTGTTTTTATTTAGCTCTACAAATAAAAAGTCTTGCTTATAACTCTCTATGAAATATCAAAATGTCTTTGTCTTAAGAATCTGCTGGAGTTGAGCTTTTGGGTTCTGAACGTTTCCAGCATTATCAGGTTAGAACAGAACAAACAGACTAAAGTCTGACATCAGCACTCTTCCCAGCAGGATACACTACTTTTTTCATTAGAATCTTTGAGCTTGAGATCAGACACAGGGAAAGATTAAAACAAATATGAATTTAATCAAGGGATTCTACTTTCCTGGTGTGGGAACAGGAACATGCTGACATAAATAGAGGACGAAGCACTAGGGCGTCTGAAACAAATCAAAGACGGCTTGCTTACCACTAACTGCTCAGATGATCCTATCATAACAACAAAAAGAAAAACAATTATTTATTCTTTTTGATGTTGCTGCTCAGAAGTAACTTCCTTTTTGAAGAGAGCAGGGTCAAAGCCAAGTTATTGTTTTTGCTTGAAACTTTGTCAGTAAGGGACTAAAAGATATTAGGTATGACTTACTTTGGGGATTTTTGTGGGGAACTTAGAGATGCTCATTTCTTGTAGGTTATAGCTTCGGGAAAAAAATTTAATTGCAAAATGAACTGAAATTTCATCATTGTTATGGAAAATCAGACCATTAAATAAACAAAAAAAAAGCAGATAATGCACTGAAGCCCCCTAAAATAGATGGTAGACAGACAGCTCTCAGCCTGAGCTAATGGCCAAAATCAAGCCTAGATACTACATAATGCAGAAAAGATCCTGCAGTTAGAGATAAGTATGATCAGCACTTGAACATGAGTGGGTGCACAGAAAACTCAGAGATTTTCTCTAGTGTAGTACAGATTTAACAAATGGTAATCAAAGTCTCTTTTGATCTAATAGTTATTGCAACTAATAAAACCAATTAGAAGGACAAAGTCAAAAGGGACAGGCAAAATAAAGTATCTGTGAAAAGACAGATTTGGTGATTTGAAAGAGTGTTTTCTACTGTTTAAAATTCATTACAACTCTGCCCTCAACCTTATAAAAGACACAAAGACAAATCACACCCAGAAGAGTATGCATGTTAAATTCATATTCGGAAACAAACTGAAGAGTTTAAATTTGCATAACATACAAATATTAATGTTCATAACAAGCTTTTTAAGTATACAAGCTTACTGGCCCCATTTTACAGATGAGGAAAGCAATGTTAATGTTCCAAGTGGAAAAAGAATGCACTGAGTGCTCGGATCTCAGTGGGAGACATTAATTTTACCTTATAAATGCAAAATTATATGGCACTGATATTAAAGAGAAACAAACCCATAACCTTAACTCCAAGTAAGTGGAACTGCAAGTTCTTAGCACCTCACATGCCATCTAACTTTTCTCATTTTATTTGTAGCCCATGTCAGATGTTTGGAGCTCAGCATAACTTCTGATAGCTACAAGACCCCAGCCCTCTTCCTACTCCCACATTTTAGAAGGGGACAGAGCAGGTGCAGAACTATTATATGTTCACTTTTTTGTAAAGGGAGATTTAAGTGAAGGTATTAGACTAAAATTTTGTTACATTTACTAAACCACAACTTCAATGATAAGGGGTTTTCACACCAAAATGGAAACTCAGCTTACAGCCTGATTAATGTGGAACCAAACCATGAACCTCACTGTGTATGCCACCCCTAGATTTGGTCAAGTTCAAAAACAGGACACAGATTTTCTGTGTGAGTAATAGTAGAGTTGAGGCCAAAAGTCTCACAAGAGCTATCATCAGCGATGCAGTCAGTGAAGATGGCATACTTTGAGAGTTACAATGTTTCTCTTTCTGCATAAGAATTCAAAGAAAATCTAAGTTCATTTTGCAGGAGAAGCTGGAATCCATGTGCCACAATACCTAGTGGCAAACTCAAACCAGCATGTTCCACAGCAAGTACACACTTAAACAAAATGCATCCTTGGGAGGGCAGAACCTCATGTGTCTCCTCTTCCTAATAAGTGCACTAATCCTTATACAGCATTTCCCAACTAATTAATTCATGAACCTATAAATATTAAACATGGCAATTTTACAACTCCAGAGCAAAACATCAAAAACGGTATCTTAGAAAACATTAAAGATTTTTGTTTCAGATAAAAAGATTTGACAAACAAAGGAAGCACATAGCTGACAAGAATACTGTAGGGTCTTGGAGACAGCCCTGGTGAAACAAAGGAGGTTCTTCTGAGGCAAATTTCTAGGCAAAGTTCCCTTTAGTTTGGCTTCCCTGACAAGAAAGAGAGGCAAGACCACAAAATACATAGAGAGAGAGAAAAGTGAAAACAAAATCTGAAGAAATTGTCTAAAATCATAAAAGATAGGGTCAATTAATACCTCACAGATCAAGGGAATGGGGCATTTACAGCATTTAAGAGGAAAAAGAGCCATCTCTGCATAGCAATAAAACATATGAGTAACAGTAACTGGAAACCTTTTATCAGTAATAGGAAAGGTTGACTTTCAGTCAGTGTCCACGTTTGTATATCCTAAGTATATCCTGTGTGCAACCTAAGCCTTCTTTTCCTGTCTAAAAGTTGAAAAGGCTGATGCACCTACATCTGCTGTTCCAGTAAAGAATTGCCTCTGTGTTTCCTGTGCTTGACTCCTTTCTCCAGCAGGAGGGATTCTGTACTGGTGAGGAGGGTGTGAGCAACAACACAGAGCAGCAAAATGAGAAAATCACCTTGAGACACCTGATGGGGAAAAAGCCAGGGGTAAAAAAAAAAAAAAAGAAAAGAAAAAGGATCAATTTTCAACCCCAAGAAGCTGCACAACAGCAAAGCAGACCAAAACAATTTTTAAACAGCAGAGTTAATAGAGACAAGGGGCAAGAACCATGCTGGTGCAGCTGATTTAATTCAAGGTAGAAATACAGAGAAGCCAAACGCATATTTTTAAGATGGCATTTTCTAACAAGCAATCAGTTTCATTTTCAGTGTCTAAAACATAAACTTCATGAACACATCTGCAGTGATTTTTTGAAAAGTAGGCCAGCAACGAGGAACTTGCCATACATTCCAGACCATTGCACCAAATCTGGCACTACGGGAAAAGGAACAATAGCTCAGTTGTCCCACAGATGTGACTTAGAAGACTTATACATATTATTCCGTCAAACTGTTAAACTCTTTAACATGTCTAATGCCACTGAGAATGCTACAGAATGCATCTGAGTCTGGAAATGTTTTTGAATTAACATTTACATCATATGAGGGGAAATGTGGATCCTTACTCAGCTAACTGACAGATCGACAGCTGGACTAGGCAGATTTCATTTCACCTTCACAAAGAATGAGAGCAAATGAAAACACAAACCAAACAACAACTAAATCATATGACCTGATCAGCTTTAAGTGAAGCCAGTCATATAATCAGTATTTATAATACTAACAGCACCTGAATCAAGACATTGGGAAAACTATAATGGACATGTTTGACCAAAGCAACAGTTCTTCGTGTGTTATCTATAATGAGGGTTAGTTTCAGTGACCTCAGTAGTTATCTATAATGTGTGTTATCTATAATGAGGGTTAGTTTCAGTGACCTCAGTAGTCATATATGTCGTACTTTTGTGTACTTTGGACCAGAGAGCACCAAAATACTTTTGAGGCAAGACTGTCTGGAGCTGGTACACCCACATGGTTCAGCACAGCACTGTGGGGAGATGCCTACTCCAGGTCCAAAAGACGTTGAGTGTTAACACAGGATTATGGTTGAACCAACACACCTCTTTGCTCAGTAAGACTAATTCACTCAGACTCTCTGGGATTTCTGCATTTCCTTCTACTGTAAGCCACAGACATTTCAGTAGTTTGTCCAAGCTTCACTTCATGATTGATTATCACAACTTGGAGGTCAGATTACACAGCCTCAAAATGCTACAGTCAGTGGTGATTCATAGAAGTCAAATTGTGACATCTGTTCTGCAGCAGAAGGGCTCCTGAGCACAAACCAGCACTTCTGCAACAGCAAGACCAGGTGTTCTCATTTAGAGAACACAGGATCAAAAATCATCCTGGCAAAAAATTTTATTAAGTAATTTTTATTTCCAGCCTCTGCTGAGACTTAGGATCTTCCCCATGTTCTTCATTTAAATCCCAACACTGGAGCATCCTAAATGCCATCACTCCAGAGAAGTAAGGATACATGGGTCCACAGCTTCTGACTCAAACCCTGAGCTAGAGGAGTGCTCCTTGCAACAACACTCAATAGGAAGCACATCTCTATTATATGTGACCTGCAACAGTAAAGGACAAAGGAAAGGGTGAGAGAAATAAATACTCCTGGGATCCCCATCTCTGTTTTTCAAAAAAGTATGGTTAATTACCATACTTCAGGACAACCCCTGAACAAGGAACACAGCCCATGCTAGAGATGCCAAAGCTGGTCTTAAATGATGTGCTGTAACTATACGTTACCATCACATAAAAATATATCAGCTTGGATTCCCGAGACAATAGAGCTGCCTTAGCAGAATCCTGCAGCCGGAATGCAAGACTCTACTAATGCACCTCTTGGCATCAGGGATTTCTGCTCCCTTCTGTCATGGGGAAAAAAGCCATCCTTACAGGAAATACAACTGGACAGGCATTTATGGGAATCCCCACCATCTGTTCAAATTAGTAGATCTGTTCCATGAGTAGAATTTAAGCACATTTTTGGTGGATTTATTTCAGGTAAGAAACTGGTTCTGTAAAAATTATCCATTACTGCAACAGTACAAACCATTAACATCTATTTGCCTTACAGTGAATAAAGCCTTTTTATGATACTTTTGAAAAGTCACATGTGAAAAATGTGATTGTATTGTTTTTTCCTTTCACAAAATCTTTGTGAGCTCTTTTCCCTGACTTATGAGAAAGACAAATCATTTTATGTCTTTGTTTAAAGAAAACAATAAGAAAGTATGAATGCAGAAATCTTAGCAAAAAATGTATAGGTTGAAAACTTACAAATTTAATGAATTATAACTGTGATTAGATCACAGCTGAATAAATTATCTATGTGAAAACAATACTATTTTATAATTATTTCTATGTTCTCAGAATAGTTTGATCATTATCAGAATACATCTCAGCTTATTCTACAGAACCCACAGCCCAAAGTCTGCATTTCTTCATTGCAGGATATCCACTCAGCATCAGTACTACCATCTACTGCAATGAAATATATACTTACGTCTGGAAAAATCATCTTATTTTCCTATATATATAAAAATATATATATATGTATGTGTGTGTGTGTAATACATAGATGTATTTTTATATAAATCTAATGTAAGAGCTATAAAACCTTATATCTAATAGCTATCTTTGGCCATAGGGTAGGTTTTCTGGGAACTCCAATAGAAGTTTATAGTTAGGTTTATAGAATCCAGCTGGCCTAGAATTACTGAAGTGCTTAGATTAACTTTACATTGTTATCTACATGCAAATTGCTCTGTCTTCAGAGATTCATATTTCTGTATCTATGCTATCTACTAAAGATCAATTCTAAAGGATTGCAGAACGCAAACATTCACAGATACCAACCAAAAAGACACTTTGGAATCAAGACACTAGGAATCAAACTCCTGTGCTATATGGCATAATTTTTGATTATATGTTTAAAAGTCCTGAGGATCCCTGGGTTGTTGGCTTAGTTCAACAAAGATTACATTGTTGATAATATAGTTCCAGACTTTCTTGAGCCTTGCTACCTAGTTCCTCACTATGCAGGGAATATTCATTGCCTCCATGGATTTCTTTGGTGTGATACTCATCACTGTAGTAATTGTTTCACAAATTAATTCTGCCTTCTAGTGCTACATTGGGACATAAGACAGCAATAGCAGAATACCTGAAGAGGCTGTCGGTTCTTAGAACTGAAAGGCCAATCTCAAATCAGTCAATAAATGAGGTATGATTAGAGGTGAAACACGATAAATAATTAAAGAAGAGTATTAAAAACTTACAGACTGATAGACTTGATACTGTCAAGAAGTTGCTGCTTCCTCAGTTTCTTGG
>VZRF01000187.1:1079665-1100609 GCA_013396875.1 Vireo altiloquus
GAAAAGATTTAGCCACTGTTTTGACATGGTACAGCTTATCACAAAGTATCTTGATCCTCACTTACTGGATTTACACAGCAATGTCTTGGGTAAGCAATCACAATACATAGACATCTGTTATCTTTCTTATTCAGACAGCTCCAGAGGGAAATATTATTATACAGTGAGATTTTCAAAGGTAGAAAGGGAGTGAAGTATTCAGTTAATACTGATTTTCAGTCAGATGTCTAACTGCCTTTGTAGCTTCAGAAATTCTCTCATACATATTTAGGTAGTCCTGTGAGGAGCAGGGACTTGGACTTGATGATCCTTTTGGGTCACTTCTAAATTGAGATGGTTTATGATTCTGTGATTCCATCTTCACCTGAGACCCTGACCCATTCTGGCCAGTATCAAAAAAGGTAACAGATACATGAGGGGGCTCATCAGTGTAATGACAGGGTCAGCAGAGAGGTAAAAGAAGAAATAAGCAGATGATTCAGGATTTATCTTCAAAAGGAAAGAAATACTAGCTAACAAGACAAAGATATTAAAGTAACATGAATTGTAACTCAGACACTGCTTTTACCCATTTCTTTAAACAAAAAAACATTGTCTCAACCAATGAGATGAAAAGCAGTATACCCAAATCTTACAAAGGTCACGTTATTTCTTCCAGGCATTTTTTCCACAGTAATGAACTGATCAGTACTTACCTCTAACAGTGAGAAAACTGAAACTTGGAACCAAAAGCAGTAATGTCATTTCATAGAAGTAAATGTCATTATTTTTAGCACCGCTGTAGCAACCACACATTATGATTTCAATTATCAAGGAGCTTTAATTTTTTGTACGTTTTTGCAACTGTCCCCAAAACCTTACACCCTTCAGACACATTCCTAATACCATCTCCACAATCATGCCCAACCTTGCTCTAAATTGGTTCGTTTGGAAGCAGATAATCTACCAGCACAAAGCACAGTACAGGTTCACCCTGAAAATATTTACCTAAAACCTCAGCAAGTGCTACAGCTTCCCCAAAATTCTGGGATGGAATTAATGTCCCAGGCCAGTCAATTTGGACATATCCACAATACACTTAAGTCTCTGCATACAAATCATTATAAAAACCAATGACATCTGTATAGCACTAGCTTATGCCTAATAATAATTTTGTAATAATTACAAAAGAGCTTTTACCAGAATTTTAAAAATTTGAAGGAAGAAAATTTTTAGATGTTTACAGGGCATAAACATCTCCTTAACCAAAGGCAGCTTGGAAGAAATCATAAAGGTTATATGAGATTTACTTAGTCTCTTTTTTTAATGAAAACTTGGTTGATGAAGGTAGGAGGCACAGACATAAAGCACTTCAATTGCTGTAAGGTTTTTGATGAATGATTGTTCTTAATCCCAATTAATTACAACACAGGCAAACACAAGTGAATTAAAAACTGAGTAATTTTTAAGATGAGATGAATCTGTGGTCAGTGGTTTTTCATGTTTTTAACACCGACAAAAAAGAAAATACATAAATACTGATAAAGTTTGCAGGCAGCAATACATGGAGAACTGAATCATGACAAGAACCAGATATTTATAATAAAGAACAGATATAAAAAAGACAAATCACAGATCTTGATCACTTCCTTTTTGACAGGATTAAATACTGGCACACTTGGCTATCTTCCTCCAGAGGACATCTAAGTGTCCTTCTCTTGAAGCAAGAAAATGGAAACTCGGTAGAAAAAAAAACATTTCATAAAGAGAAATACATGTGTTTATACTCACAAAAGGATTGTGGAATTCTGTATTTTTGACAGTTTCTTAAAAACAGAGAAACAAACATGCTTCTACAAGTAAAATTAGTTAAGTAGAACGTGGAATATGTTTTCCTTAAATAACAGCAAAACAATTGAACCAACTTATTTTTCACATCTTCAATGCAGAACAAAGACGAGTGACAGTTTTTTGGGAGGTCACAGAACACCTGATATACTCATCTATATAGGATATTGTTGGGCACAGTGATTATTACTATATACAGATCTAGAGGGTTCCCTGTTGTCAGGCAGATTGCTGTTGAGAATTTTAGGATGCTTAGAGTAGTTAATTAAAGAGAAGGACTGGGAGCACTGCGAGGCTATAAATTCCTCCCTCATAGCTTATGGGGCTCAGTGCTGGAACTTTCCATATGGCTGTTTTTAACTGGCATAAACTTGTTTTGACCTTAACCAGCATTTTAGACTAACATTACACAGGGCAAAGAGAGAAAAGGCAGGGAGAAGTTATTAGTCAGAGAGGCTTGCATATATATGCAATTATATATATACACACATACATAATAGGAAAAGCAGCACTCCTGATTTATCCATTTATATGCTAAAAAATTGAAAGCAAAGACAACGTGGGATTTTGTAATTTAACTGTTCTACAAGAACGTAAATTAATACACATTTTGTAATCAAACCAGCAAGCGCTTGAAGAACAGGTTTGTTGTATCTGTAGGTATCAAATATCATAAAACATAAATTAACGAGTCTGTAGATTATTAAATGACAGTTGAGATGCCAGCTTTCCTTTTTTTATCATGGAAGATATTCCCAGGATCTGTGACATCTGTGGTGGCTAATCCCCCATAGAGAAACTGACATTAAAAGGAATTCACACTGTGGTAAAGCCATACACTATTACAATGTTAGCTATGGGTTTCCAAAGCTCTCCTGGATTCTATGCTGCAGAGCAGGACAGGAGTGAAAACTGACAAGGTTGGTTTCCAC
This sequence comes from Vireo altiloquus, assembly GCA_013396875.1. Lineage (NCBI taxonomy): Eukaryota > Metazoa > Chordata > Aves > Passeriformes > Vireonidae > Vireo > Vireo altiloquus. The sequence goes on from VZRF01000187.1 coordinate 1,082,425, forward strand.
ATTTGCATTGCAAACAATAGCTTTATAAACTGGGACTTTGAACTACCCCACTGCGGTGAAGATTTCCAACATATTTCACAGGAAAAAAGAAAGATTGCTACATACCACTGTTCTCATCTGGTGTCCTGAATGTCTTGCATCTTTCAAGAAATATCTCTTATCAGTTGCTACCCGCTTCATTTTCAGCATTAAATGTGATTTTTTTAAAAGTTTGATAAAAACAGGAAGATATCACTATGAAATATCACTGTAATCTCTCCAAACAAACTGTTTAATTGCCAAATGTATAGTTATTCACAACAGCTTCTCGGAGAAAAAAAATCACTAAGACCAAGGAATGATCATGATTTCTGTACCACCTCATTTCAGGTAGCTAAGCAAGGTCTTGCTTCCAGTCCAAAGTCATGGTCCACTGGTCTTCTCTTCCTAACTTCATTCCTGTTCTTGCTTTCTCTCATAAAACCCTCCAATTTAACCACTTTCTCCATTTCATTTCTGATAATGACACTGTCATTATCTTTTGTTTTCTATCTTGTGCTTTTGGATTGCAAATCTTTTATCTCTGCATCACTTCATTCTGACTTCATCAGAACCTTGCAGCACTAGAAGCCTTCCCGTACAAGCTAGCTCGAGCTGTGACTCTTTCTTTTGGATCGAAGGTTAACGTTGTTCAATGATTCCATCATCATTTTCTCTGAAGGGAAGAAACACAGAAACCAGCAGATTGCTTCATAAAAGACCACTGTTTAAGCTGAAACTCCATTTGTTTTTTCTCCACATCAGCTGTAAACGGCCACCTGCTTGTTAGTAGCTGGGGGAACAATTGTAAAGCAGTAACTAAACAGGGCAGGCATCAGGAAGAAAACAGGCAAGCATCCCAGAACAAACTGTGTCAGTGAAAACAGAACTGCTACAGAACCCAGCTGCATTGGCATCCAGCATTTGCCTCTGCTAGAAAGATTTGAAATAGGAAGCTATTTCTGCTCCATTACTTTTAGAAATAAAACTTCTAAAAGGGACATGACCTTTAAGGATTTCTTATAAGGAACTGTAGAGCTCAAGCTCATTTACAACCCAGGACTAAGTCTTTATAGTGGTATGGCAGTAACTCCACATATAAAAACATCAAAAATACTTCATTTCTCCAGCATTAATCATAACTTTCCGCCAGCCTTGAAACACAGCATTCTTTCATCCAAAACAGCATCCCCAAAGTAATACTACATATTTTAACTTTGTTGCTATGATGAGAATAGCAATTACTGACTATGCACATACTTTCCACTTATTTTGTAAAAATTATCCACTATTTTTAAAGCAAGTATTTTTACTGGCTTATATGATAGCAAAGCTATAAATGAGACTATGTTAACTTCTCATGTACATTAAATTACCCATTATGTTTATCTGAATTGCAACACTCTCCCATCATTAAATATTCATATCACACTAAACCTTCACTCTTTTCTTCATTACATGAAATAATTTTTCAATGACTGCTTCACCATGCGGTGTATGATATCTAGGATTCAAGCATCAATAATAAGCACTGGGGAGAGAGAAAAAATTTCAACAAAACATCAAAAAGAATATAAACAATGTAAATAAAATGCTGACACAATTTTGTTCTCCCAGAAACATCTAAGCAAAGAGACACCAGGTCACTGGCTGGTAAACACTGTGACACCATCAGAATTACAGCTCAGTCCCAGTCTACCTCAACAAGGTTCTGTCCCATCACTCTGAACTCTTTGATCTGTATAAGCACAAAGTGAACATATTAATTGCTCTGTAGAAATACTGGATCTGCTGAGCACAGTGATAGTCTCAGGGAACTGGTGGTCCCTGAAAGCACCTCTCTCACTGCACATAAACACAACAGCAACCCAGTGCAGTGCTGCACTTTCTATTTAATCTGGATTTCATTTATTTTTAACCCAGGCACATGACAGATCACATGAGCACAAATCTAGGGACTAATAAAGCCATCTAAGCGTCAAAAGCTTTAGATTTCTAATGGGAGCTGATGTAAATCACATTTTGAGTTAGTGAAAAAAAATTAGGTAAAAGTACAGGAAAATATGGTGAGCAATAGCACCACAAAATACAAAAAGTTGTAGCTCCACTATGGTTTGTATTTAGATGGCAGAATATTTTGGATAAGGACCATCTTTCTGTGGGTAATTATAACACCTAGCACAATGAGCCCTTGACTTATATAGTGACAAAGCAGATACCAGAGCACACATCAGACAGACAACCTTTTAATTGTTATATTCTAATGTTAACTGAAGCAAAACAATAGGGATATCAAAATCCATAAAAAAATATCTGAGAGTTTTCACATGAAGATCCAACATGCTGCTAATTTGGTCTGAAAATCACAAAGAATAAGAAATTGTGAATTCTAGATGATAGTATGTGAATATAGATCCACAAATTATATTCTCTTAGCTACTAAGAAAATGTACATGTGACTGTGGGCTAAGAAAATGAAATATGGAACTTCATTTCCACTTAGACGCAATAGTTCCTATATTATCAAATTTGAAATCATGTCAGATATTCTTGCATTTATATACAAATCTCAGCATTTCTGGAGAACCAATGCTAACCTAAATGCTGAACATTATGCTCAAATAAAATGAGTCCAAAAGGAGATAGCACAATCCTGACATTCCCTGCACACAAAAGCCTCCTAGTCATCTTCCCAAGGTCTTTAGGTGCATGAACAGGCATTTGAGGCCTTCAGTGACCTCATGGGTAAATTGTTGTTATACTGAAGATCAGACAGCTCTTTGAGAGGGGGGTTTGACTTAGTGGTGCTCTTCTAAACTGTCTGCAGGCTGGCAGGTACTGGAGACATGCCACTGAGACATTTCTCATTATGAGAAAAGCTCAATGGCCTTTTTTTATGGCAGCAGCTGAGGAGGGTACCCACCATTCCCAACAGCCTTAAATTTCTAGGAGTTGGGCCAGGTGGACTGAGGTTTTCCTTCATGTTTGAATGCTCAAATCAGCCTGAAGATTTTTGGCAGCCACATCCAACTATATAAAGGAAACTTGAAGCAGCCAGAGGCAAAAAAAATAGTAGGCGGCTGGAAAGTCAAGGGCACAGGAAGAAAGGCATGGTAATACATCCCTGCGAGAAAGTAGGAGAGCAAGTGCACTCTGAAACAAAGGACTAGGAACTGCAAGCCAAGAAATTATTTGCTGTTGTTTGATCCCATCCATGTTTAGATAAACAGTACTATAGGTATTGTCTGTGAATAAGGAACTGCTTTTATGTGTCTTCCCACACGAAAATTTCTTCTCCTAGCAGAAGCAATCTGTAAAACTCTAAACAAGTAATAAAGCTCTTTGACTATTAATAGCCTGCATTTATAAAGTACCAGTTGTCACCAAGAATACTCAGTGTACCAGTCACTCCCAGAGTAACATACCCATGGTTAAATATCCAGCAAGTGGTTGTATGAATAGTAAAGGACAGTGAAACATAAATCTACATTTGGCTAAAAAAAAATATGGAAGAAGGAATATGACCAAATTTTCTATGGATATCAAAAGTTCTATATGTCTGTTTTAGAATATGTTCTTCCTAAGAACCCATGCAAATTGCCAACAACATCTACATGTTCTAATGCAATTAGATTATTTATTTTAAAAGAGTAACATGATTTGCCATAGCACCTGCCTTACATATAACACAGAATTCACACTAAGAGGTCACTTTAGCATTTGCCTTCAGGAAAAACTCTTTCATCAAAAAGATATAAATTGTTCAGTCTAGTAAGTCAGATATTTTAGGGTCTACTCACTAGCAGTGGAATTTACAAGAACTTTCCTTTTCTGCAAATGCTGCCCAATCACTTCTCCTGTGTCTTTACATTACGTCGAGCTCTAAGGCAAGGGCCTTGTCACAAAAATCCTTGTTTAGTGAACATCCTTACAGCCTCTGCATCATGAAATGTTTGGAGCACCTGGAACTGTTCTTCTAAACTGCAGTGTCATCTTGCATGAAGACAAATTGGGTCAGTCTTTTGTATTCTTAGGGAACCACATTCCCCTGGTCCAGCAAACAAGATCCATCACTTCCAGTTACATTGACCAGCAGCGTTCTACATAACCATTCCCCCTTAATAAATATCCTTCCACTCAAAAGGATAATGAGTAGGACTAACCTGAGAAGGAAAGCTGATGTTAGTCAAAAGTACTAACTAGAATCTGTGCTAAAATGAAAAGCGACACAACAACCCAGAGGTCCAATATAGTTGCCAACATTTTTCTCTTTTGTGTGTCCTCTAGAGAACGACCAAAAACTGAACCAGGAAACCAACATAATAGCATGAACTGAAGTTTCTTTGGTCTAAAATGACCCAAAATGCCCTTCTGGAAATGAAAAAAAAAAAAAATTAAAAAAAAAAAAAAAAGTGGGGGGAGGAACTTGTCTTCCCACACTACTGCTAAATCTCTGGGTTAAAAATCCATGCAAATTTAATGCAATGAAGAAATGTGATGAAAATGAAATTAATGTACTTTTGTACATTTGAGGATTTGGAAGAATCCCCCTTTCTTTTGAACATATAAAATGAAAAGATCCACAACACCCAGAAGGCTGTGAATAATTATTTTTACTAACAGGACTGCCAGAAATTTTTAAACACTTACTAAGCACAAGATTTCAAGATTAGAAAAAAATTAACTTTTAAGTTTTTTTCCCCAGATTCCTTTACTCAACAGACTTCACATAAAGAACTTATTTCAATTTTCCCCTCTATTAAAAATAAATGACATTAATAAAGCCAAAGAGGAGGCATTTCTATTCATCTAAATTCTGCAAGGAAGCATATTTATGCAGATGGATTTGGAAGTGAACAGCACAAATCATTCAGAAGTGTGGTTGCAGTGCCTCAGGTTTGGCCTTCCTTGAGAAGTAAACAAACTCGATTCTGCTGTTAGCTTACTGATTGCACAGGTGCCACTCCAACAGCATATTCTCACAGCTGATACAAAATACATGTTCATCTTACTTCTTGTGAACTTTCAGTAGCTGAAGCTCTGTATCACTCTGGCAAATGATGGCTACAGCACAGAACTCAGAATCATTTATAATGAAAGCCAACAGAGAGCTCAAATTCTTCTGTTGTTTGCACTGAAGTAATCCTAAATTAATTTCTAGAACAAAATTGCGTTTTGATCGAATTTTGTCTAAAATACTCCAGGAGTTGTGCTAACAATTAACTTTAAAGGAGTGAAATAGTCTTTTTCCCCTTGTGGGCTAAGCTATACTCTTCCAAAGAGGAAGCCATTGACTGTTAATGAACTATAGCATTCCTGAGGAGAAGCCATCTATCCTATCTGTTTTGCTCTTCTCTCTTGCTGATCAGCAAAATTTCCATCAACTTGTGATCTCTAGAACGTGTTGATGTGCGCTGCAAAATCCCCAACCACCAAGACTGACAAGGATTCAAGTATTTTTAACCTTTGTAAAGCATGATCTCAGTTCCTTTATGTGGTAGCCAAGATGATGGCATAAAAAAACCAGAAGCTCATTCTTGCTGCAAAGTGCCTGGAATTTCATATTCACAGAATAAGGTCTTTTGGTATAAGGAAAATAAGAGAAAGCCTATGGTCAATGCTGTTTCTAATACAAAGAGGCTTATAATCTATTAACAGATTCTTTCAGACTCTAACTGAACAGGTTTAATCAGCTGTCTGTTGGCCAAAAGAGGTCATCACATTTCCACCCTTATTCCCTAACTTAGCCAAATTAGGCCATGTGCTTTTCTCTGTGGTTATAAATGTAAAAGCTCCAGGTATGTAGCTGGCCTATACAGGCAGAACTCTGTCAGTGAATGGCTGCCAGAGAGTTTAAGAAAAAAATGTTGTCAATATTTAAGAATAGCCCATACAACTCCTTCCCTAAAAAATGAAATGTACTTGAAGCATATTCAAGGCAATTATTTACCTCTGTAAACCAGGTGAAAATACTGGGACTGTCATTTGGATTTCAATTCCAAATTTACTCTAGAAAAATAACTACTCTGGTTTTTTTTAAATCAGTTTGTGTGGTATATAAATAAGCAACCTTGATAGAATGATAAAGTTCTGACAGTCTGCAATAGCCTGGGGAGGGTATTCAATACGTCACTGCACTAAGGAAGTGCTGTACTTCTGTGAAATACTTTAATACAGTGATATTGACAGGACGAAGAGAGCCTAAGGTAAATAAATATTGTCTCCCTTTGGAGAAAGCTGTTTGCTTCGTGGTATCTTCATCCTTAATAAATGTTCAGACTCGTTTTATGAGTTACACTTTTTTCACAAAATAAGGATTATTTTAATCACTTCAGTGAAATACACCATGACACTTCCAGGCAGGTTAAAAGGTGTTCAGGCACTGTTGAGTCAGACATCAACAAGCAGCTGTAGAACACCTGTATGTTAAAGACCAGAGCCTTACATAATCTTTAGATATCCAAAGATCAGGATAAACCAAGAAATAGTGATTTTTCTACCTAGCAGGTTTTTTTGTATTATTTCTATATTTGCCAACACGGGAAATTGTAGTAAAAGCAGAAAATAATTTCATATCAAGTAGAACAAAGCTGTTCTACTTCACATTCTTCAGTTTTTAGCAGATATTATCATTTCACAGAACAGGCTGTTACTTTTTGTTTATATTTAGTGTTATACGTCTTTCAAGATCATGTACTGAGCAACAATCTAAAATAAATTAATACACTCAGCAAGAGATGAAAGAAAACAAAAATAATGAAGAGGCAACACGGTGTAATACTTGTTATAAAACAGAGAGCTTGTGAGATCAGAGGGAGGAAAAAAAACAGTGTAGCTACAGGTTTAGGTGAGATTTGGGGTCAGACTCCACCTGTCCTTTAATTGTTTTTTCCCAACAGCCCTGCAGCTCCAGCATATAATGTGTGCTTAAGAGAAGCCACCTGTGTAACTGGAGATGTTCTATCCTGCCTGTCCATAGTGGGCCTCTGTGCCTTAGCTCGGACCTTACCTCCTCATTCCACCACTCCTTGGCAAGGCTGATTAAATATGGAGCATCTTAATGGACTACTGCGTACACTAACTTCATCCTTACTGTATAGTACATAAAAATACAAATTAAAATAGCTAACTATATGTAGGTTTATGAAATAAACCATTAAATAGTCTAGTATATGAAAACCATTAGGAATTTCATGTGAGAAATCTGAAAAATTGCACAACAAAATTGCACATACTTCTTTCTCCTCCTACCCCAGCAAAGTAGGAGCAAATATCACAGACAACATTGCATATACAATTCTGCATTTGAATTCTGAACCTTGACTCTTAACGTCAGGCTTAACTGCCATCTTGAGCTAGGAGGAGAGTTTCAAAATTAACTATTTTATTTAGTTAATTAAAAATTAACAGTTTTGTCTGTTCTCCTTCGTTGCTTATCCCCAAGGCACCATGGGAGTTTGCAGCTGACCACCAGGGGACAAGGCAAAAAACTGTTAAAATAGAAGCTTTTGTAAATCTTAGGTAGACTGGCTCCTACACAGCAAACCAAAAACGTTAAGTGCAACACAGACCAACAAAAAGCTCCGCAGAGACTGTAAGTTAATAGTGCCCACATCATTTCTGTCTCCATTGCTGCTCTGTTAGATGCACCAATACAGGACCAAAATACCATTTCAGCACAGGCCTTTACAGATACTTAATATGTCTTTACCTTGTCTCATCTATGTGTACTCACACCAAGCACAAAGCTGCTGCTTTCTGTTCCTTTTTGGCCATGAGGTTGGCTTAGCAATACACCTCTGGAAAGCCTTTTAGTTTTCACCATATTGCCTACTGCTGTACCAGCATTATTCCCTTCCCATGTTTTACATCTCAAATTATGTCAGAATAATAATGAATCAAATCAAAACACAGAATGACAGTGTTTACCTGATGTGAACATGCTCTAAGAGTGAAATTAGACTTGCTAAAATGTGCATGCATAAAAATCCTATCTTTTATATAGATCACCTAGTGTTCTTAAAAATATGTAAGTACATATTATGAACAAAGTGTAGTTCAGCACAAAATGAAACCATGCTGGACCTGCTACAAGTTCATTGTCCAACAAAAATTAGCTTTTACCTGTTGTGGGAACACCTCTTGCATCATAATTTAAGGCTTATGGATTTTTTTTTTATTTTTTCATGCCCTTCCTCATCAAGCTTTTGTTGATGTTTTTTCCACAATTGTCAAAAGAACTACAAATTTTCCAATTGGCTGTGAGTTTTGTCCCAATTTGCTCCATGTACCAGGACATGCTTAGCTATTGCCCTTCTTCCTAAGCAATTTATCCTTAAAACCTGGCTCTTTTCACCCATTTCTTCCCTGAATAAATTAAGTCAGTGAAATAAAATCATTTTAAGCATATTACCTGTCAGTTTGCAGTCATTGGTACGTAAACATGTATTTATCTTCTTATGGCTGCTCAAATGAGTGGTAAATGGAGTCAGGTAGAACTGAGATCCCAGCACTTTCTAAAAACCACAATTAGACTAATAAGAATTTAATGATCTTGCAACCTACTGGTGAAAACACTTATTTCAATTAAAGTCTTGTTAACTTTCTTCCTTCACTCCAGTAAATCCAAACATATAAATGGGGGAAAGAAAATGAAGTAATACAAATTATACATAGATATGTTAAAATGGTATTCATCAGTACTTCAGTTAAATACCCCCAATCATTCAGAGTGTTTTTGATGTTAACATCTTTAATCATTTTGCACATCCAGAATAGATCCTATGATATTTTGACTTCTGTATTTTGTTAGAAACAGCTAGAAGACAAAAAAAATAATAAATTTTAAAAAGTGTTTCAGTAAATATTATCACAAAATATTGATTTTAATTTAAACAAAAAATAAGCAACCTGACTGGCAATCAAAACATTAAGACTAAGAAAAACACTGTAAACTTTATCTTATTTTATCCTGCAATTCTTCTCAATAATGTTTGTTTATAGCAATAAAAATAAGTATTATAATGTGCTAGATAAGAACATTTCAGGATGATTAAATAAACCGAGTGCTATTTTATCTTTAAAAATAGATCAGAATTGCAAAGAAATACTCATTAGTAATTTGAAAACCATGCTATGCTACACTTGCATTTAATAAGGCAACAATTTACATTTATGCAGTACCTTTTATCCCAAAGCAATTTACAATTTACAGCCAGAGATTATCACTTAATCTCCAGTGGAACTCAGCAACTGTGAAGTGTTGCTCTGTACTATAAAGCACAAATTCTGGTAGGTAACAATAAATATAAGGTTTCAGTTGAATAACTGTGACCCTTATATTTATGCCTCCAATTAAATCAAACAAAAATATTAAATTATTTTTCTGAAGTTGCATTGCCCTCTTTACCTACCATCCATTAGCAAAATGAGAAACAGATTCTACAAGAAGCAGAAAAAAACTCACCTATTACAGATTATCTAAAATGCAGCAATATTGTCAGTGCAGCAAGGATTCTGAAAGTGCCACCTAAGATATGGGTAGAACTTCTTCCTGAACTGCTTTCTATGAACAACAGTATTTAGGAGTAGCTTGGGATCAGAAATCACATTTAGAAATACCTCTGATGTTCAGACACTTCAATATAGACAATACAAAGCATTTAAAATGTAACAAGTTTGACTTTATCCACTAGAATAATCATATTACCTTAAAACAAGCTGTATACTTCCATTTTCTGTGAATTTACTCTCTGGAATGCATAGTTTCACCTTATAACCTGCATTAACAAAGACGAAAAATTGCTCCTTTAAAAAACAAAGAAACAAAACCGAAAGCATTGAAGGCAAGAAGTTATATGACTAAAAATACATTTGTTTTAGGGGAAAAACACTGGCTAGCTTGCTCTAAGGTTAAACAAAAGCAGTTTTGCTTTTCCAAAAAAATTTGGCATGAGCGTAACTATGACTGAAATTCGGACTTTCCCGTATAGAAAACCAAAGATATTAATGAAATGCACAGAAAGTATAAAACACTGATAAATCTTAAAAAAACACCTTCTTGTCCAATCAGCCTGTGGAACCACCTGACATGAGATATGGTGAAAACCAAAAAATGAGCTTAAAATTTCAGACACCAGTGGATCATTTCACCCTCAGCACGCAAGCAAAGTCCTTCAAGAAATAAATGTTCAACACTGGGATGTAACATCCAGACCCGACCACACCATCACACATTTAAGTTGCCTAATGCAACTCCATGTAGACTTTCATAACATGTCAAGCAATTTTTAGAATTTGTAGTCTCCTTTGGAGATGCTATGACCAAAGAAGGGAATGAAGAGTTAAACCTACATAAAAAGTCCATTTCAGTTCCAAGATCAGACTCTGATTCTTCCCCTGGGGCCTCCAGAGGGCTGTTGTTCAGGTGACCTTCTGTCAGAGTGGGGAGAAGGAAGACACTGCAACAAGAGGCAGCTCTCTAAGAACCTGCTGGTGACAGAACCAGACAGATCACTGACCTGATTGATTTCACTTCACAGGATACACACAAGTCCTACAAGAAGTGGCCATATTGTCATTTCCATGTTTTAAATTAATAGAAAGAACAAATAAAGCACTAATTGATCATCTACTGTGAAAAGATCTGGAGAAATACTAAAAGCAGCAATGTGAATACCCTGTCAGGATAAATTATAAAACATGCTTTTCCATATATGTCTCAGAGCAAATACTTCATGCAGTCTGACAAGGCAATTTTGAATTGATCACATCCAGTTCTTCTCGGACACACATGCATAAACACTTGCTACAACAACATTAATGAGCAATGACATAAGGAATTTTGGTCTAACCAAACAGACTCCATCTGAACAGTTACACGCTTAAAGCCTTAAACTCCTTCCCCATCACCCTTAAGTAAATGAGGGTTTTTTTCTTTAAAGGTGAAAAAAATTGATCATATAGTTGTCATTCAGTAAAATTTTTTCAGCAAACCCTCTCAATAGGAGTGCAGTATCAAAAATTGAAGCATAATAAGGTTACAGTGGAGCCATGTTCCTCCTCACAGATTGCATCCACCTTCCCTCTCATTCCACATCAGGATAGTTATTTGCAAAGGCTTTGGAAGAATTAAAATTGGTTCAGAGTTCTAGTAAATCAATCTAGCCAGAGAAATCTCTCAAAGGTTTAATTTAATTTCATTTTCTCTGCAACTGACACTTTCTGACCTTAACCAATCTTTCCTAAAGACTGTGTTCCACCAAGTGGGTTTAGAGTGGAAAAAAAAAAACAAACCAAAAGCAGAAGCTTAAACCAAAAGTTTTTAGAAATTTCTAAAAGATTCATGGTTTGCGCCAGGTCTTAAACACCTGGATATTGAAATACTATTTTAGTCACATATAACCAGTAATCTAAAAGGTAAAGTGACCTTTACAGTCACTTTATTTTTATGCTCCTCTCCTCCAAGCTTTCACTCAGAGAACAAAATTGCAGAGCATATCACAGGAGCTATAGAAGCATGTTATAAATTGTGAGCTCCCATCCACACTACATCTTTGGTCATCAGTACCACTTGGAAGTTTCAGGAGACAATGTGTGCAGCATAAGAAGATCAATTATCTGCTACCTGGCTTGCAGTAGGAAAGTTAAAAATATTCCAGATCTAATTTATGCAAAAAATTTGTGGCATGCAGAAGGTATTCCAGGAGAATGTGATCCAGGATGTCATTATGCATAGGAACAAGCATTATAGCAAGAGATAACCATCACTGGTGGTGTCTGTCTTCTGAAGCACCAGAGTACACCCTGTACCAACTTAAACAGTAAGCCCTTCCTTACAGCCAACACGTGAAGGTCTCACTTCTACAACACATTCTGGATTGCCAGGGAAATTAAGCAAAACCCAAGACAAGGTCCCAAGTACATTAGTACCCATTGGGACACTACCCTGGTTTCTTGTTCTTAACATCAGTAACTACTACTACTTAACATGAGAACTGCTACTTCTTTTAGTACCTAAATATGGTACAATCATCAAGGAGAAAGCTACAACAGATTTTCAATTTTATCTGAACAGCTCATGCTGAAGTTATTCTTCATTTTTATTTCTTTCTAGGCTGTAGACTAAAAAGCCAAATCAAACTCAAGCCAAATACCAGTCAAAACATCTTTATTTTTTCCTTCCTCAATCTGAAAATAAAACTTAGCTGTTACTTTGATGTTTCTGTCAAACAGGAATGGAAACTTCCTCTTTTTTCTCCTCATTTTTTCTTCTCTCCAAAAAGAAAATTCTGATTATTGCTTCAGAACAACAGTTTGACTAACACTGACATTTCTCAGTGGACCCCACTTAGCACAGAAACTGTTTACTTCTGCTAGAATTTGCAGAGCAGCCTTATACTGCTTATTTTATCTTCATTTTTCTCCCTTGACATGAACACCAGTGCATACAATATAAAATTTAGTCTCGGCACACACTGTTCTGCAGACCCTGTGGCATCCTGCTGAGCTCACCTTCCTTAAAGAAGTTGAAACTAAAGGTGACAGAAGGGTGGACCTTTAATTCTTCTTGTTGCATGGAGAAATATAAATAGGCCCCACCAAGCTGCCCTTGCACACATCACCCTCCCCTTTGGTGCTCCATGCAGAAGCGCCTGAGTGTTTCTGCATTGGCAGGACAGTGAAGGGCTCTCGGTGCCCATCGCCCCTGCTTTGGGGTGCTCACAGCCTCTGCAGCCCAAGCCACTCCCGAAGCACTGCAATGCCACAGCTCCTCCCACGCTCCTCCGCCAGGGCAGGAAATACAAATTCCTGGGGAGAAGCTGCTGCACCTGTTGGGAAAGTGAAGGACACCAGGCTCCAGCAGATGAAAACCAAAGCTGTTACATAGTGGGGGGACACTGCAGATCCCACGTGGCCCTCTCAATTTTTAAATTATACATTTCCCACAGAGAACTGTATCAGGATTTCTGAACCAACGGACCATTAATAGCTTGAACGCGAACACCTAAATGCAGACTTTATCCTACAAAATCTACTTGACTACTTGCGTGAAATTAAAGGTCTTTGAAAAGTAACCATTCATGAAAAGTCTTGTATTGTGGTTAATAAGATAATAAGCAAACATAAAAGGTCTAATATGTAAATTTCCTTCATTTGAACATGACAAGTTGCTTTTCCTTTGCATATTACACCACCAAGTGGCCTAATACTCTTATTTTTTCTGTTCAATGTGTTTCCTCTAGAGATACCATTACACAAAACAAAATTTAATTTAAAAGATGAATTGCTACCTAAACAAAAAAATTTAACTGGAGTATCATCCAAGAGATTCAGCTAGACACTTGTATTAAACTTTCTCCTATTATAGCTTACAAATGCAAATTTAATACAAGTACAAATTTCATCATCTTTTTTCCTCTTTCAGCAACTTAAAACTTACTAGGAAAAGGTTTCACTTCATGTTATTTGGGTAATACGTCTAATGGAGCATTGTGATGTGTCTGCTATGAGCACAGGCATTTTCAGATCCTCTCTTCAACTTAAAACATGACAAAAGTAATTAAAATACATACTGTGGGGGAAAAAAGTGTTTGGGACTAATTAAAGTCTGGCCAAGTATGTGAATCAAGGAAGTTCAGAACTGGCTGGTAATAACTGAACAAGCAAACCTTGCATGTATTTGAAATGAGCATGACTACATACATGAGTGAGGGAGATGGGATCAGGCTTAGAATCAGTAGTAAATATAATTTGGTTACAGCTCAAAAAATTATTAGGTTGGACCCATCAGTTCAAACTAGAGTTCAAACTTTTCATCCTCAGTTGCAACACACAGTCTTATGCTGCAACCAGATGGTGTGGTTTTATCAGGAAATCCACTCCATATTTTGATTATATATATATATATCATATACTGGCCTCTGCTAGTAACGTCTCTCCTCCCCAGGGAAATTACCTGCTGCAATTTCCAAGAGAGGCTTCAGTTCCAACTTGTTTGCTGTTCAGGTTTCTCCCTTCTTTTGCTCCAAATCCTCCACTTGACTAGGGATAAGGAGGGATGATGGATAAATCCCATTTGTCCATCAATCTCCTCTCATGAGGATCCAGCTGAATCCTGTTTAATTTTCCCAACCGGTGCAGCAATAGCAGCCAAGAACCAAGGTCATAAATGTTTAAATTTCATGCAATTTCATGCATGTCTAGCAAAAATTTTGCTATTTTAGTTCAGAGATGTGTAACAAGGTGTTTCTTCAGATGCACAAAATCACTTCAAAAGAGAGTTATTAAAAGAGGTGCCTGCAGGATTTGGGCAAGGTCACAGGAAAGATATTTATAAACCACAGACTTGTATAAATACACACACACAGAGATTTTAGAGCATGATCCATGTGAGTGCTCTATGGACAATAAGATAATCATCCTTATGACTGAATTACAACCTTATAATAAAGTTTAGTACAGTCTTGGGGAAGGATCTTGGGGAAGAAACAGATAATTGCCTATTTTCATGAGTAAATGAATTAGACACTTCTGTGCTAAATTGAAAAAAGAGGAAATGCATCATAATGATGAGATTGTCTATTCAAATTAAGAGAAAAAATTCCATCTGTCACAGTGGATTTTGTCAGGACATGCACATAGAAAATGACAATGTCTCTTTAATACTCACAGAAAATAGTAATATTGATCTCGTCTTTCAGCTAATGAGTAACTGACTTAAAAGTCATATTAACAACACAACAGTCAATAAAAACAATGAAATATTTATTACATTCTTTACTTCAGCCATATGTATTCAGGTATTTTTAGAAAGGTGTGTTTGTGTAAAATATTGGTTTAAAATTAATGTCTGGCACAAAAACTGCTTATCCCAAAGTTTCCGTGTGTCACAGACTACAAACCAAACATGCTTATGAAAAATTCCCAGCGACTTTAGCATCCCAGGTTTCTATAAGCTTCTGCACTCACAGAAACCTTCTTCCTAATACTTTGCTACTTTCCTCCTGTGCCTTGCAGCAGCCTGTGGGTCTACCTGCTGTTACCAGATCCACCTCTTCCTCCTGAACCAGTGATTAAAGCAACAAGGTTTCACCAAGTTTTGATATCTCTGTTAACATATTAAATTATAATGCCTATGCTATATACTCACTGAGCAAAAACAAACCCACAAATGACCCTGCTTATTGCAGCCTACTTTTTTTATTATGGGAAAAAAACAAAAAAAAAAACATGACCGATTCCATATACACTAACATGATCTCATGCTTTCCATGGGTCTCAATAAAAGTTCTTTAGGAGACTGAAAAAGGTACATGTGAAAACACTTGGATATCTTGGAAGTGTTAGAGGCTAGACTAGATGGAGCTCTGAGCAACCTGGTCTAGCAAAGGCTGTGCCTGTCCCTGGCAGAGGGGCTGGAACTAGGTGGTCTTTAAGGTCCCTTCCAGCCCAAACCACCCATGACCGAATTATCTATTTTCAAACATTTTCTCTGTTAGTGGCTAACAGTGATAACAACACACATTATCGTCTCTCACTCTCAAATGCTAGCTGCTTCAGAAACTTGACACAGTAGGAACATGATCCTCAGAAAATATGCAATGAATTGGACTTATTAATACTGCACATTTAACCAACAAGAATAAGACCTTGCCTTTCTAACATCATACAGTAACAATGCTCTTCATAGGCTTACAAATTATACTTTAGACATTATGCTCAACTGCGGCATGAGGGGTTTGGAGGGGGAAGAAATGCTGATCTTCTAATGGGAAAGAAGAGCTAGAGACAAGGATGGCAAAGCCAGTGCGTATTCTAGGGATGTGTGTGAGGACTAGCTATTCAGAAGTATCCCTCTCTGACCCAAAGATGCTATTGAAAGGCACACCTAGCAGCTTCTCAGTATTGGCCAGATCTCACATTACTTGCTTGTGTGTAACTCTCTCAGATTCTATTAAATTCAGGACAAGATTAGTCAGGAAATTTCAGAATAACAATTGAACAAATAGTCTTGCCATATGACATTTAAAAGAAAAGCCTTAGAAAGTCTGCCAATCTTCTTGTGGGAACAGAGGATATAGCAACATTTTTTTCATTCTATAAAACATGTCCTTTAAATATTTACTAGTCTTGTATTTTCTACATGTGGCCACATCCCAAGCAAAAGCCCTCTACCTCTCACTAAAGTATGCTTAAGAACATTCACTGCCTATGTAATAAGAGTATTAAAGGATCCAGATGTGAATTAGAAAAACAACTGCATCCATTATAGCTGAATTTCAAACTACTGGAGTGAGATCAAGCAGGAAAGCTGTGGTTTATTCCAGAGCACCACCCACACAATCCTCTAAGTAGGATACCAAATGACAGTAATGTAACCAGCAAAATGCAAAACAAAGCTGTCACATCTGATCACACTCCCAGTGACTGAATGGACAACAAGACAAGAGATTTTCTCGATCTTCACAAGCTCTCAAAATAAACCTTATATCGCTGTACATCCACACATATTATAAATTTCTAATTAACAACTTTTTTTCTTTTTGGCTATAAAACATCACATATGGTTCAACAAACTTGAGGAATACTTACAGGACTATTGTGTGGGAATAAATTAAAGCTTCTCTTTTGAAATAGAAGCAGTTTATTTTTGCACTCCAAACTTCAGAGAAGTGAAATTTCAAGACGCATTATAGAAGAGGTCTTGGCAGATAACAATACCTACACAGTGTTGTTGAAACAGCAATGACTGCAGCTAAAGCAATAGCAACAAATACACTATCAGCTTTGAAAGACTATACAATCAGCTTTCCATTTAATTTCGAAAACCAGTTGCTTGCTTTGGGAGCACTCCAAGGCAAGGCAAACGGGCAACTTCCAAGATTTCTAAGAGGTAGGAATTTCTAAATTATTTTTGACCTGTAATGAACAATATATATGTTTTCCTTTAGAGTTTTAACATGATTATAAAGTATTTGTTTTCAAAACTGCTGAGCAAGTTTAGGCACTCAGTCAGTGAGGCTGAGCCCGTCCCAGCCTGTGCAGGACAGGCACGACCATCACTGCTCTTTGGAGAGACGTGTCGCTTGGATGGGTACAGATTCTACACATCCCTGCCAAACCTTCCTCGGGTAGACACATCCCCTGCTCCTCTCACTGGGACAAATTCGGGCACAGGTTCTTCAGGTACAGCGAGCCACAGCTAGCAGCCCTCGCGGACAGAGGGTCTGTGGTTAGTTGAAGCTCTGCCTGACGTGCCCGGCCAGCAGCAGCAGCCAGGCCACGGCCACACCACAGCCAAGGAGCCAGCAACTCCCGCAGGCCCCTCGGCATCCAGTCGGGTGCAGAATAAACTCTGCTGTCAGAAGGATAGGCTGCCCCAGCAGCCCTTCTGCTGCTGTCACCTTTGGCCCCTGGCACTCACAGCCGTGGCAGGGGACATCCTGTGGCACCTGTGAACAGCAGCGCTCGGGCCGAGCACTCGGGTTGTGACAGCGTCACCATCCCCGCAGGTGTTTAAGGAAAGACGGGACGTGGCACTCAGCGCCACAGTGGTGATCAGCCACGGGTGCCACAGGATGACCGCAGAGATCGTTTCCAGCCGCAGTGATTCTGGGACTCCGTGAATCCTGCCGAAGTCTCGGAAACACCGCACAGCCCCGGGCCTCGAGGGTGGGATGAGAGGGACAGGGATGCAGGCACAGCCCGCCTCAGGCTGGGAGCAAGGGGCACCGCCAGGGGAGCAGCACGGAGAGCTGCTGGCTGTGTGAGCCGAGAGGGCGCGGGGGGCTGGCGGCAGCCGCAGCACGGGCGAGATCCAGACTAGATACTAGAAAAAAAAGATCGCTCTTTGGGTTGTCAGGCATTGGGACAGGCTACCAAGGGAGGTGGTGGAGTCACCATCCCTAGAGGTGTTTCAGAGGTGCGTGGATCTGGAGCGAGGTGATGTGGTGTAGGGGTTACAGCAATAGTGCTGGCTTGACAGCGGGACTTGATGATTTTAAAGGTCTCTTCCAACCTCGAACATTCTATGATTCGTTGGGATGCCGTGAGGATTCTGGAGAGGCGACGCTGCCCGGGGAGCGGAGGGGGCTGCTCACATGGGAAAATGCCCCGAGCTCGCGCTTCCAGGCGCGGAGCGGGTCAGGGACCGCGGGTCAGGGATC
>VZRF01000187.1:1100697-1224307 GCA_013396875.1 Vireo altiloquus
CCATGCCGCCACGCGCCCGCCACTGCGCCTGCGCCAGACCTCCAGCGCGGCAGGGGGCGCTGCGCGGCCGCCATCGCCTGTTCTCGGACCGGGCTCCGCCTCAACAGCGCGGCCTCTCCCGCGCCGGCCGGGCCGGGGCCATGGGGAAGAAGCACAAGAAGCACAAGTCGGACAAACATCCCTACGAGGGTGGGTCCCTACGAGGGTGTGCGGACCGAGGCCGCGGGGCAGCGCGGCCCGAAGCCTGCGCGGGCCCTCAGGCCCCCAGCGGCGCCCGCCCCGCCCCGCCGGGCCCATCGCCGGGGCGGTTCGAACGCTCCGCGCTGAGGCTGAGGGGAGCGGGGCCCTCGCTCCCCCGGGCTCGGGGTCGGCAGGCGGGCGGTGGGCTCGGCTCTGCGCCGGGGAGAAGCAGCTGCAGGGTCTGGAAATGAGGAAATGGTGCGGTGACGGCCTCTGGAAGAAGCCAGAAGCAGCGGAGGGATCGCGCGGGGTTATTGAGGACGGGAGTGTGTTTTCTTTGGTACTCACACTGCTTGTTTCTCTGCTGGTTTAAGAATACGTAGAAAAGCCACTGAAGCTGGTGCTGAAAGTTGGAGGAAATGAAGTTGCTGAGCTCTCCACTGGAAATGCAGGACTTGATTCCAGCCTCTACGAAGACAAATCAGAACATGAAAAACACAAGGATAGAAAAAGAAAAAAGAGAAAGAAAGGGGAAAAACAAGTTCCTGAAGAAAAGGAGAAAAGAAAGAGAAAAGTTAAGGTATGTGTTCATGCTACTGCATTTTAGCAAAAAAAATATTTTGACTTTCTCTAGGTTTCACATCAAAAGGTCAGCAGATATGACTGTGACTTGTATCGTTAAACTGGAATATATTCAGATGTGGTGTATGAGATGTTCCTGTCTCATTTTTAAACACACCAGATAGCTATCACATTTTCTAAAAAACTAATTCAGTGATACATTGCATTGTATGGCTGAATTATTGCAGTGTCCAGCAGATGGAGACAGTACATAAAGAATACAGAATTTTTAAACACCTACGAACTATTCATACATTTTAAACTTTGTGAATTTGTTTTGAAAAATCTAGAGAGCATTATGTAGAATAATAATGCAGGGTTTTCTGGTGCTCTTCAGGAGGATAAAAAGAAACGAGATCGAGACCATGGAGACAGTGAGGGAGAACAGGAAATGAAATGTCAGACCCCTGTCAGAATGGAATTATCACCAGAGAAACCACTGACGAGTACTTTATCAAAGCAGGAAGGTAGGGGGGAAAATAGAAATTTCTTTTGCTAATTCATGTTTTCTCTAGTTCGCTCATGTTTTATTGTTCTTTGTTTCTGTAGCAAGTGACTTGGCATTTTTTGCTATCTCAGTGTTTTTCTCCATGTGATCCAAAGGTTTGGAATTAGGTTGCTGTACACTTCTTTTGCAGAGTGGGGTTTGGTCCTTCTGTTAGAGTCAGCAGAATGTCAAGTAAGGGCCATGAGAAAAGTAGATCCCCTGTGGGTATTGTGGGGTTTGCCATCGTATTCTTTTCTTTATACTGAATTCTCAAGGTGCATCAGTTTTGTTCGTTGATTTCTAATATCTTGGAAGTTTAATACTTTGTGCAGTCAGTTCTGTCTCACACCCTTTCTCCCCTCGCTTGTTTTTGGTCTAGAAGTGGAACAGACACCCCTTCAGGAAGCTCTGAATCAACTCATGAGACAGCTGCAGAGGTAATGTCTGTGCTCCAGGCTTGCAGAGCTGTGAAAACAACATCCACTAAGGGAAGGGGTACATGCAAAGGGCTTTTTTAGGAATTTAAGTGCTAGTGTAAGGACATACACTTAGAAGTTCTCTTCAGCTTAGGCTTCCTCATGAGCACCTCCAGTTTCACATTCATAGTAGTTTTAAAAAGCTTTCAAAACCAGGATAATTTTCCAGTAATGTGATGCTTTCTTTAGGGGAGCCTTTTGAAAGGAAGGCTCAAGAGTTTGTCATTAACTTACCAAAGTTTCTTTTACCTTGAGTTCTCCTATTTAGTGTTATTTACTGTAAAAAGGAAGCACTCACTTGAAAACTTCAACTATGTTATCTTACTGTCTTATTAACCAAATGTCTTTTGATTAAAACAATCAAGTCTGCAGTTCTTTCAAATAGTCTCTTATTTAAGATAATCTTTCTTGACTTTAGGAGTATTTGTGCCTTGTACAAGAGTGGTTGAAAGATCTTTCCCTTTAGCTGTCTCACCAGACTGAGCTTGAAACTTTGTTTGCAAGTTTTCTCTTACCCATAAATTTTCATTACCTCAGTGTGGTGTCAGTTTCAAGAAACTTAAACTATCAAAAAATGCCTTTGTTAGTTTTGGCTCCATTTCCCTGCATATAAAGCAGCACTTTTGATTTTGAACCCTGTCTTTTCCCTTCTGATAATTTCAGAGTAAGTGATGAATGACAAGAATATTCTTATATATTTCTTTTCTTTTTAATTATTATAACATAGTATAAACCCCCTGTGTTAAAATCCAAAATCTATTAAAAAAAGTTTGGGCTACCTGTTCTTTGGAACACAGGTAGTTATCTAAATATAGAGATAACTTCTAAAATACATTTGTAGCACTTTATTGGTATATGGGTTTGCATACAAGATCTTTTTTCAACCTTGAAAGGGAAAGATTATGCTGACACAAGCTATTTCTCTCTTTATAGTTCAGATTCCTTTTCAGCTTAGTTATTTCCTTTCTGTTTAATTCCAAACTCAGTATGTTCTTTGTTATAAGTTGAAACATAAAAAACTGTCTTTCATTTCTTAACAGAAAGGATCCAAGTTCTTTCTTTTCATTTCCTGTGACTGACTTTATTGCCCCTGGCTATTCCATGATCATTAAAAACCCAATGGATTTCAGTACCATGAAAGAGAAGATCAAGAACAATGGGTACCAGTCCATAGAAGAATTAAAGGTAATGCTTTGAGTTTGGTTTTGACTACAAAGGTATATTATGCTCAATTGATCTGAAGTCTAGTATTTTATGAGAGTATAAAGATGCCAAGAAGAACTAGTACTTCTGCCTCAAGAAATGTTTCTTCCTGGATTTTTGTGAGCAAGTTCTGACAGTAAAAGAGAAAACACTTCTAGTTTGAAAATGTGCATCTGAAAAAGATGCAGATAGTTTCAGGTTTTGTGTGGGATTGCAGGGAACCTGTCAGTTTGTCCCTCAGCCTGTTGTTTTAGATCTGTTACTTCTTCCAGGCTAATCTAGTCGTGTAGGTCAACGAGTGAAGGCACAGCGAGCTTGGTCCTGTTGGCAGCAACCACTCAGCCTGGTGCTGTAGTGTGTCTGTCTAATGGATTCAAGGGCCTGTTTTGAAAGCCTCCTAAAGCTTTTAAAAGATGTGGGGCCTAGTTTTGTTTCATTTTTTTCATGAGAAATACTCTCTAGTTCTTTACTGGGCTAGGTAAGGACCTGAGAGGTGTAATTTGTGTGTACTTAAGAATTAGGCAGATGTTAGTTAATAGTATTGGTTGTATTTTCTTACACATTCTTCCTTAGCTCTCCAAAACTTAAGAAGAATATTCCTTGTTATAACAGGTGTTTCTAGTTAGTTTTTAATATTAACTTTGTAAATAGATGAGAACGTGATAAAATATATTCACTTGTAGAGGCTGCAGTGAGTATAGAAGTGCAGTTTCTAACTCCCTTGAATTTCAAACAAGCATACATTTCTTCATTGTAACTAAAACTTTGGCATGTTCCTTGTAATAATTTAACTTTGAACTGCAGCTTTTCATTGCCTTTGTTATATTGCTTCACTTGGGTTTTGTTTTAATGACTGATGATTGGTCAGGAGGCTAAGGGAGCTTCCCTTAAAACTTGAAAAACTACAAAGTTAAGAATACTTGCAGGATGTTTGTTGGGCTGATAGATTCAAGTCTTAAGTTATATACTTACTCCTGTTTACATTTTTAATAGATTCCTTAAATTCATTCATTAAAAGTAGTCTTTCAAGTTTTTTTCCCTAAAGCTCAAGACACCACATTTGCAACAAGAATATCAGTATAGTATGCTGTAAAATTATTAATGTTCCTACAGGATAACTTCAAACTGATGTGTAATAATGCAATGATTTACAACAAACCAGACACCATTTACTACAAAGCTGCAAAAAAACTGCTGCACTCAGGGATGAAGATACTCAGCCAGGTAACGAAAAACACCAACCAAAATATTAAAAAGTATACTGCTTCTTTTTTTGATCCCTCTCTATTCCCTTTTACAGGGATCTCTTGAAAATTAATAAAACCTTGCTTGGTATTTGTCAAATGCTTATATATTGGAATATAAATGTACATTGTTTTAGTGCTGCTGCCAGGTCCGTCACTGTAGAAATAGTTTCATTTAATATTTCACCTTCTAGACTCTGTTTATATTTGCTAGTGCAAGAAAGAAAGAACTGAAATAAAATGAGCTGCTCTGGGTAGGTTACAAAAAGATTGATTGAAGCAGCAAATAAAAGGATTTTGATGTTATTTAGGAGAGAATTCAGAGCCTGAAACAAAGTATAGAATTCATGGCTGACCTGCAGAAGACAAGGAAACAGAAGGACAAGACAGAACTGCAGCAAACTGGGGAAGAGGAAAATGGTCCTGGGAAAGACAGAGAACCTGTGGATGGTGACACCAAGGCATTCAAAACACCTAGCAAAGAGCACAAAAAGTAAAGTATTATCTGAGTAATTATAAGATATGCCTTTTAAATGCTACTGAAACAACATGACTTAGGGACCAGTGGATATGAGTTTCTCTCTTTCTGGTACTTCTTATACACTAAGACATTTTCATCTCAAGGAATCAACACTTACAGAAATCAGCCTCCTCTACTAAAACCAAATAAGCTTAAAATCATTTACAGTACGATAATTTTTCCATATAGGCAACCTTGTACTGCTCATCAACTCCATTCCTTCAGTTATTTTCTGTTTTAGTGTCCATTTCACAGAACTAGTGTAGTTTTGGAGAAAGCTTACAAACATGAGCTTTTAAACATTTTGGTACAAAAAGCTACATAGCCAATTTCAGTTACTTTTTTTTTGTTTGTGTACATAGTAGTTGCATTTGAAACAGAAAGTGTACTTCCTGAAATAGCTTTCCATATCTAGAAATACCAGTTATGAAGACAGTAAATATTTAGGTAGATAAATACTGGATACTCAAATAAAGAGTATCTGATATACCAAAAGTATCTTTGTTCTTTACACAGAAACTTTTACAGTTACTAACATAGCATTTGCTGATGTAAACCTTTGTCACAGTGCCTTCCCCAGCTGTATTAAATGGTCATATTAAATGGCACTTTTTTTTGTTGTTAGTTGTTTTGTCTACAAAACCAGTTGCAGAGTTGGCTAGAGCAATATTGTCACAGTATGGTTTTGTGTTATTGAGCCAGTTGGCATTCCAGCTGGTCACTAAGCTGTGTGGGCATATTCACAGGAAGGACAAAGACCTGCTGGAAGACAAATTACGAAGCAACAGCTTGGAGAGGGAGCAAGAGCAGATTGATCGGATTGTTAGGGAGTCTGGAGGCAAGTTAACCAGGCGCCTTGCAAACAGCCAGGTCAGTACTGGGGGGTTTGATAGCACCTTTCACTTTTCCATAAACCAGCTTTCCCTGGCATCTTGCACCAGTTGAAACTCCATATCTGCATTTACTACAGCTTTCACCATTTTACACCATTGATAGTCTGTATAACATCATGAGGTAAAAAAAAAAGCACTATTTGAATGCGTGCTAAATTTCATCAGCAGAGCAAGTTGAGCTTAAATTTTCAATAAAGTAATAGAAAAGGATGAATAGTAGAAAGCTCAAGAAAATAAATCTAACCTGCAAAAATCTCATAGTTCTGAAACAGACACATAGCTGATGAAAGGTTATTAATGTTACAGGAGAAGGAACTCAGTTTAGTAATATTATGCCTGTTTCATTTTGTTCACTTTTTGTCTTTTGGCCTCTGAAGAAACATTAATATTTATCATAATATCTTAATTCCTCGTGCCTATAACAATAATAAAATTATCTAGTGAAAGTAAAAATTTAGAGCAGTACTCACTTCTGAGTGACTGATTTCTTTTCTTATTCCTGTAGATAGGACAGTTTCATTAAATGTTTTCATGAGTGTAAGGACCAGGAATTTCAACAACTATGTAAATTAAAATAGTCTGATCTCATTTCAGTGTGAATTTGAAAGAAGAAAACCAGATGGTACAACGACTCTGGGCCTTCTTAATCCAGTTGACCTTGCTGCAGGAGGTAAGTTGGCATGGTTCAGGTAACAAGCCACTTTCACCTACCTGGTCTGCTGCTTCTTTGCAGGGGCAGATGAACAAATCGTGGCCAAGAACTGAATGCCTCTTTCCAGTCTGATACAAAGATCTGGACTGAAAAAGCTGCAGCTGAGGGATCACATAGATGGGTCTCAGCTGTGGCTGTTGTTAGGCACAGCTGGTGAGAGCCCTTGGTGCTGTTGATTCTCTGGTT
Source organism: Vireo altiloquus (assembly GCA_013396875.1). Classification (NCBI taxonomy): domain Eukaryota; kingdom Metazoa; phylum Chordata; class Aves; order Passeriformes; family Vireonidae; genus Vireo; species Vireo altiloquus. Next base: position 1,107,220 of record VZRF01000187.1, read on the forward strand.
TGTGTCAGATGTTTGTTGAAGCTGCAAAAGAACACTTTTACTGCTGGAGAATTTCCTGGGATCCTCTTATTTCTCATCCATGTACAGAGTGCAGTGTCTGCTCACCCAAAAGGTCACAGATGTTTCAGAATTGGGAACTGTCTGGGTCCCAGATCAGTAATATGAAGCATTTGGATGGGAAAGCACACTTTGAGAGCCATGTGCTGTTTATTCTGAGTTTTTTAGCTGTGAGTATTAAATGAGTTTAGACATCTTCCTATGCCTTCTCTGTTTATGTATTTTGATATGTCCTATTGCAGAACCGGGTTACTGCCCTGTAAAGCTGGGAATGACAGCAGGAAGGCTTCAGTCAGGAGTTAACACATTACAAGGGTTCAAAGAAGATAAAAGAAACAAGGTTACTCCAGGTAAGTGATTTTTTGAAATATACAAATTATTCTTCTTATATAAACCAAGTGTGTTGATCTTGTTACTAGCACACAAATTTGTAACTAAGGACTTCTAAAGATAAAGCACATTATCAGGTGTCCCTGCCCATGGCAGGGAGATTGGAACTAGATGATCTTTAAGGTCCCTTTCAATCCAAACCATTTATGATTATTTGTATCTATCTCACAATTAAACAGCACATCCCAGAGCCCAGCTTAATTTAAACATGCAAAAGGGCTGAGACATTTACTCTTCATCTACATTGAGAAACTACCACACAGAGAAGGGGTTTTGGTAGCTTTAAAAGGGAAGGGGGGAGCCTGAGAACCTTTCCAGCATCGGGCTATTCATGTTGTGCTAAGACATACAGTGATGTTAATGACATATTTGCAAATACAAATGCTTTTGATTTAGATGTTACTAAAAGTTGTTACATTGTGAACAGATGGTGTTTGTGAAGGCTTGTTTTCACCTTAAGAAACACATTCCTTTAAAGTTTCTTTTTGGAGATTGTTTTACAGCCCCTTCTCATTTCCATCTGATGCATACAAAGCAGTGTAATAATTAATACTGTTGTTATTCATTAGTGACATACTTGAATTATGGACCCTTCAGTTCCTATGCGCCAACATATGATTCAACATTTGCCAACATAAGCAAAGAAGATTCTGACTTAATCTACTCAACATATGGGGAAGACTCTAATCAAGGATCTTCCAGGTAATCCAGCAACCAGGATGCACAGTACAGCTCCCATGGACAGAAGCAGTTATGTGCAACTCTCTGCAGCATGGGCTGGAATGCACTGCTGCCTTTATAGTTCACAGGGGTTTGTTTGTGTAAGAAACAAATACTTCAGTAGAAGAACCTGCCTCTAAAGTGTAATTAGCCAAGGTGGAGGAATTTTGATGCTGCTGATTCCTAGGAATACACTGTCTAAACTTAGATGTATTTATAACTGAAGGGCTCATGTTCAAAGCGAGTTGTACAAATGTTTATACAAACTGGATGTTTTAACATTAATTACTGCCTTGAATGAGATACAGCTTTGTAAAAATAATTCATTCTATTGGTTTATTATTCTTGATTATAAAAACTTCAAAGCTCTTTTGTTGTTGAGAATTTCACAAGGAGCAGGCACAGTGATATAAATTCTTAGGAAATGGGGGAATACTTTAATACAGTGTAAAGGTGAAGTGCCTGTGCAAGTTTGCTTTTGTGTTGATGCAGCTCCCTGAGGCACTAGACTTCTCCAAGTTTTCCAGTGTTCCATTCAGAATGGGTTCCTCAGCTACAGAACACATGGATGATTAAACTAAAGCAAGCCATTTAGATCAGATTCCATGCTGCTTCTTGTGTGTTCTGTGCTGTATGTGTTGGTTAACCTTACATAATTTTTTATATCAAGTTTGATATAAGTTTGATATGAAAGTAGTGACAGCTTAACTATCTTCATTCTTTCAGTATTCAGGATTTTTTTATGAAATCCCAGGATTATCCTCTCTTAATGGCTGATAGTTTGCTTGATGTTCTAACTAAAGGAGGACATTCTAGAGCTCTCAGAGAACTAGAAATGGTAAGAGTGGATTTGTGTACTATCTGTTCTTTGGTTTTAGCACACAAGCTCTAAAGCAAGAGAAAGATGGTGCTGATCCATGAAATGGGCTCCCTTTTAACTGATAGAATTGGAAAGTGAAGTAAAAGTCTGGCTTTGAGTTTCAAATCAATGCAAACTATTGAAATAAACAGATTGTAGGCTTTTACTAATGGGCAGATATTACCTAAATTAATACTTCATGCACCAGTGATCATCATTTTGCCTCAGTTCACACCTTTCCTTAGCATCACACATTTAGCTCTTTTCCAGTGCCCACTAGTGGCACTGACTGACAGGGTTTGGCCACTTACTCGTGACAGTATTAAGAGTAATACAGTTACATATAGAAACAGAATACATTTCAGCCTCTAATAACCACCCTTCCTCTTCTTCCTGCACACCCCAGTAAATAGTCTCTGATGTGCATCACTGTGAACTTTGCAAAGACCTGAGCTGAAAAAATGTATTTTAGTAAACATCGACACCCCAAGAAAGACCCTAAAAAATAGCTGCATTATAACTTGCTTTACAATGAAAGAACATTATGACATTGCTTATTTACCTCCCTTTAACAATACCGCATCTTGTAAGATTTTACTTTGAATTTAGAAGAGTAATTTTAATGCCTTCTTTAAAAATCCTTTCTCTATTTAGCCATTGGAGGAAGCAGAAGGCCCACATGAAAGAAGTGATTCAATGAAAGATGTAAAGGTAAAATTCTTCTATATTAATTGACTTCTCAAACCAGCCTGTCCAAGATCATAGATAGAAAACTGCCTACAACTGTCAGGCCTGGACAGCCACACTGAGACTTTGACAGGCTGTAAATACACACTGACTTGTGAAAATGGTGTGTCCCTTTGTAGGCATGGGGAGAGTAAGGTTCTCCAAAACATTAAGTGTTAACTATATGTCAAGAGAACTGGCAGAAAATGCACATATATTTTTGTTTGTGATTGTTGGGAGCTAGAGCTTTGTTTCTGTCTTAATCTGGGTTGGTTTGACATGAATTTGTAATGTAAGTGTAAGATGCCACATGATACATAGCAGTCTTTGAGAAGTTCTCACTTTGTGCCCCTGTAGGCAATATGTTATAGATCTCAAATCATTCCACCCAAACTTTGCTCGATTAGAGAAAACAGTTCTAGGGCCTTGGCTGCTCTCCTGAAGCATCTCTTCATCTGCAGCCACAGATTCTTTCTGAATTTTGGCCTCAGATCTTCAGTAAAATCTCCTTTAGGTGAGCTGAAGAAATTTTTAAACTGTTTTTTAATTAGGATCCTGGTCTTAGATTACTACATCATTTGTGCATATCCCCAGTGGTTTTTCAGATGCCATTTTCTGTTTGGGTATGAAACAGAATACTAAACAGAGTAACTACAGAACAGTAAGCTTCACAGGGTGTCCTTTCAGCTTTCCCTCTGTGTGTCCACTTTATTTTTGTTGAGCAGACTAACCTTACCTTTGTCTTCTGATCTTCCCCAGGCAATTTTGTTGTTTCAAGGCTGAATATTATCTAAATTATTATTTGCTGATTTTTTTTTTTTTTCAGATTATGGAAATTGATATTGCTGCCAGGTTGGACGCTACTAATAGCGACAGACTGACAGCTCTAAAAGCAGTTACAAACTTTGGCATGCCTATAGAAGAGTTTGATTCTGAGGGTAAGTCTTCTTGGTAGTCATACTTCTGATATATATCTGTAACTCTTTCAGTTTCTCATTCCCTTACAACATTTTATAAAGTAAATAAATATCATCATTTAAACATCATAAAGTAAATAAATAGAGCTTACTTAGATCTTACTAGTCAGGACTTTCTTTTTCTCTTTGAACAGAGGCTGAAATCTTCCAGAGGAAACTTGATGAAACAACAAAGCTGCTCAGAGAACTCCAGGATGCTCAAAATGAACGACTGAGTACAAAACCACCCCCTAATATGATTTGTCTTCTGGGTCCATCTTACAGAGAAATGCATTTGGGTAAATACACCTTTTTCTGATCATTCTTGCAGAATTGATCCAAGCCTCAGCACGTATCAACTCTAAGAAAGAAAAAAGTCTCAAGAGCTGTAGTGTAGAGTATCTGCTCTGTTAGGCATAGAAGATTAATTTAAATTTTTTTAGATGTAAAGCCAGATGAAAATTTTGGCCAGTGATTACAAGTATTTCCTCTTTATTCATAAATGTCCCTAGAACTGATTGAAGCTTCTTTATGCTTCTGTATGCAGACGCTATCGAAATACTTATAACTCCATGAGTTTTGCAGTATCTTTGAATAAGGGTTGTTTAACTATTACCAGGTTCTTATTGCAAGGCTAGCTTTGGTCCAGGATGAATCTAGTTATCAGTCTGTTGTGTTACACTAATGAATACCACTCATACATTCTTTAGTTAGTTAAGCAAAGCTTTTTCTCTTACAGGTCAATTAAATTACACAGCTTGTGTTAATGGTAACCCTCTAAGACAAGACTCTGTGCAGAGAGTGAATGTTTTGCAAGTAAAACTGACTTGCACAACACTACTCATGGTCTAAACTAAACCACATTGCTATGATTAGATAAATTCCCCATTATTGAAGAAATATGACCAAATTGGTACTACACAAAGTCTAAACCAGATCAAATACCATCTCTTTTAAGTTTCACTACTTACAGCTTCCTTCTTGAGGGAAAACCACATTTGTAGCAACACGAACAGTCTCTCCTATAAACAGGATAGTTTATATCCAAAGCTTCGTGCTGAATCCCAAAATCCAGCTGTTACTAACACCAGTGCTGTGTGGGTGCCATGAGCCCTCCCTCAGCTGCTGTGAGTGTAGCCCAAGTTTCATTAACTTACTTTTTAACTTCTGGTGTTTCCTGATGGCAGCAAGCCTTGGGCAGCAGCTGTTGCACTCCTCCTGTTCCTCTTACCCATCTCTTGGTTCCCAGGATGTCTCCCATGGCTGCACGCAGTCCAACAGAGCTCTTCTGGTGCACAAACATCATTTAACATAGTTCCCTTTGTACTTATATAATTAAACTGTTTGCAGGGTGATTCAGCAATTTTGTGTCTATATATAGTATATAAACACATCCTCTTATCTTTTCTAGCGGAGAGAGTAACCAATAACCTGAAAGAACTTGCCCAGCAAGTGACTCCAGGTGATATTGTCAGTACCTATGGGATCCGGAAAGCAATGGGAATCTCAGTTCCCCTGCCTGAGACAGAAGACAACTGGGTAGATCTGACAGAGGGTGAGTATACTAAAACATCTTGTAGCATCTGTTCAGCTGGAACGAAACCACATCTGCAAATGCTTAGACTGGCTTATGGTAGAACTTATAGCAATAGTGTGGTTCCAATTTTCAGTTCTTCTCTTCTTTTTAAATTCAGTTTCAAGTGGAAAATTGCTGCCTTTGGTCTCAGTCCAAAATTAATCTTTTGTATGTATGGAACTTTAGTTCAGCTACATGATTACTTTACAATCCATCTTACATTACTGCCAAATTTTAAAGCTTGGTAATTAATTCAATTTTAGTTTTTCCATTTAGTGTGAAGTTGCAGGAGAGGAGTTAAAATTCCTCACTTGCTAAAATGAGAACATTGTGATTCCTTCTTTACCAGGATTTTGGCTGTGCACTCCTTTTGCTTAGTTTGGCCAGCTATCGTGCTTTATAAGTTGACAGCATAAGTTCAACTCACCTCAACCATCCAAAACTAGCAGCTGATTTTGCTGGATTAGGGAGTCTGATCAGTGGAGTCTCAGTGCCAGGCCCAGACCTCCCCATGTAGTACATGCACAGCAAAAGTGTAGCAAGTTGGGGTAGGGCAGGGAAGAATTTCCTCTCAAGAAATGTAATTCACACAACAAATTTACTCCATCTGTGGTTTAAGAAAGTTTTCATTAAATAATATTTTAACTGAAAGAGTAGGATTAATTCAGGAACTTGTTCCTCTTTCCAAGGAAACTGCTCAAGAAATTTCAATTTCAAAACTATTGAGCCTTTTCCATAACATTACACAGAGGCTTTGTGACAGAACCAACTGAAACACAGGATTTTCTGGGACTGTAACAAACAGCTAACACAGGCCTATCTGCACAAATAACAAATGACTTGAGGTGTGCTCTGCTGTATATGCATGTCTTTCATTGCGTATTCTGTGGTCAATGACATGCTATCTGTTGTAAACTTTCAGACTTTGAAGAACCTAAAAAGACCATCACTGTCTCTGCAAATGAGTGTGGTGCAGTTACAGGCTGAAGATTCTGTTCAGTTTACAGCTGTTTGTTTGATTCTGATTAAGAACCAGGTAAACGTCCTTCAGGTGCATTCACCATGTGTGTATATTGTGTGTTAAACTACTTTTGTTTATTAAATTTTGGAACTGATGGCTTTTATATTAGTTACTTCTGCTACATAAATGCACTAAATTATTCTTTTTGCATTCTCTATTATCTTTAAACTCCTCTGCTGCATTTAAGTTTTCCTAGATTACCAAGTATCTGGAAAAGTCAAAGCATAATGAAAATGTGCCTATATACGGTGCAGGGACTCAACCAAAAGTTTCTAGAAGCAATGTATAGACTTGTCTCTGAGTCTGGTTAGTGCAAACATCATTAGTGTCTGAACATGCTACTTCCCCTTTTTAAAATTACTGTGCAACTCTCATGAACATGAGGGAGAAATAAACTTTTTGTATAAAACTGATGCAGTGTGATGAATTAAAAGCACAGCTTTGTGAGACTTTGAATGTGGATGAATCTCCTCTTAGAGAAACCTTGCTGTCTACTTAGAGCATCCTAAAACTGGAGGGCAAGCTCAGACCCATGACCAGAAGTGAGACTAAGAAACTCACCAGCTGTTTAACAAGTAAAAATACCCCCTGGATCTAGTACAGTCATCTCTGAGACACTCAGGGAGACAATTCTTCATATGCTGCAGAGGTATTACCAGACACTGTCTGGATAATGATTCTAGGCTTGCTTATCAGAAAGGTGCATATATTTAGACGCCTCCTTACATTAAAAGGCAGTTTCCTGTTCACCAGAGGTGCAGACCTGAAGCTCTCAGGCACAGGGAACTCGAGCACCTTTGTCAGGGTACAGGTGCAGCCAGTGGCTCACCCAGGTAGGCTTTTCCTTGTGCTCCTCACTCACTCTCATACCATCACACAGTGCTGCACGTGGCTTCTACCACAGACATTTGTAATTGTTTTTAAATGTTGCTTTTCTTTAATCCGTGATTCCAGTATAACCCTGGACTCAAGAGGAATGAGCTGTAGTGTTCCATCTGCTCAGCCATCCCTGATGTGTGCAGTGGCAGGGAACTGAACTGAGAGGTAACTTACAGGCCAAACAGTATCGTGAATTCTACCCTCTCCCCTCAGTCTTCTGGCCAACATCATCCTCGCTTCCTTCTTCCCTTCCTTTCTCTCTAAAAATGCTGCAGAAACACGTTTTTAAACTTTCACAATTATTTAAATACATTCCAAAAAGTTCTGTCAACCTGGGTTTTTCTCCAGTAGTTTCAGTTGTCCCAGAAGAGTTCTTAATAGTCACTACTGGGGTTTTTTTTAGTTCTAGGTAATTGCAGCTGAATTACTACTCCAGGGAATGAATTTTTCCATTAATACATAAATCATTTTCATGTCAAGAAGAAGGCAAGATGCATGGCAACTGTGCCAGCCAAATCCTTACTGGTTCCTTCCGCAGCATCTCATTGCCCATCACTCACCTTTTAGATGGTGCAAGAGGTGGCTGCCACTGACAGAAGTACTGACACCTCTCAGCAGCTGTTGAACACGTGGATGTCACTAAGCATTTTCTACTGACAACATTTTTTTAAAAGATAAATACCAAGTTCAGTTTATGAGTAAAAACAGTCCCATTAGCTCTGCAGTGCTATAAAAAATATACCTCCTTTTCATGGGCATCTTCATCAAAATAATTGCGAAATCAGACATGTTTAATGGTTTTTTTATTTCATAGTAAAAACAAGAGTTTGTTCTTTAAAACAGATTTCTAGTTCCAGATGTTACTAGCTCTTCAAGTTAGACACAGTGCCATTTTTTCCATTTAAGAAAAAAAATAATGCTGCAAGGAAGATTTTTTTACCAAGATTGTTTCCTCAGTATTAAGTTTCACAGTTCACTCTCAGAAGGACTGCTGAAAACAATTATTTCAGTACAGTTGCTTGTTAAATTGAACTTTTTCTGTGATTGAATATAGCTCTCATACTACACAGTCCCAGTTCTGATGAGAAATTAGTCATCCTCTTTTTCATTACACAGTTTCTAACTTCCCCAAGAAGGCTGTGCACAGCACACCAAGTGAGCAGTCCTTTAAAGCCTGCAACCAAACCCAACTCCTTCCCCCTTGGAAGCTGCAGCTCTTCCTGCCACTTCTGCAAACGAGGTTGAGTTGAAGTTAAACCCAAACAATTTACCAAGGCAACATCATGTAAACAAAAGCATTTCAAAATGTTGTTACAGACAGCAAATGTTCTCTCATAGATAACTTACATCTACAGTCTACTAGTTCTGTGAACAGGAGCACTTCAGAGCCAGCTCTATTTATAGGCATAATGCACTTTTCAAAATAGATTCAAATTGGTCACTTTACCTAACATGACATCAAAGACTGCTGAAAGGAGCCTTTGACATATGCATGGTCCTATAAAACAATAAATATCTCAGAACAAATGCTTGCTGAGCACCTCCAACTACAAATACACAACATACAAGGCTAGCAAAAGCTGTTTGAAGGTTTACTCAACTACAACACTGACTTGCACTAACATGACAGCAAGTATGACACTTCCTTCTTCAGCAGAGCCCATGTGTGAACTAGGCAACCTCAAATTAAGGTTTTCTTACATGCTGTTTTCTGTTGGAGACCTCCTACACACATAGATTCGATCTACAAAATTGACAAAGGATACAATTTTTAATCCACAGTTGGACAATATTTAGATTTGTTCCTGTCTTGAAACATAGTCACTTCATCTTCTATTACACAGTAATTAGAAAGCATCAGTGATGCACAGGACTGTTTAAACACTTGTCCAGGATAGGTTGGTACTAAACTCAGAAGCATTAGGAAATGCTGCTCTGTTTGTAGAAGAGTGAGGCTCAACCAAACATGTGCTGTACTCACTAATCACTGTGCTGTCCAGGCCTACTCCATATGGCATATGGGGAAAGGGGGAATCTATCCTTAGTAATGGGCATAATTGGGCACAAGATGTTAGCCTTACAAACTACTGTCATCTCCACCAACAGAAAACAGATTAAGGGATTGCAGTAAGTAGAAAAATGCCAATGTAGAAATTAGCAAAATCCACAAACAGCTTAATAACCTTATAAACTAAACTAATTTACACCAAGTCCACAATGATCTTATGAATGCTCTACTCATACTTCCAGTACTGGGGCTCTGCTGAAATATTTCCATTATGAATAGGTTTTTTCCATACATCCTTTTGTAACCTTCAAAACCAGTTTATGAAAAAAACTGCATTGCCTTTGAAAGGCATAGAAACCAGCCAGTGGCTAGTCAAACTGTAGAAATAAAAACAGAAAAAAAAAAACAAACCCAAAAAAAAACAAACCCAAAAAAAAACCCCAAAAAAACCCAAACCCCACCACAGACACAGTTCTGTTTATACAGTATCTGCTACTGTTTCTAATACTATCTTAGTAATTCTGTTCTTCAGCTTCCCAGCAACTCAGAACAGATTATTTTTTTCTTCCCTAAGTGCCCTCAAGAACACAACACAGAATCAGAATTCCTGCTGCTATCAGCAACAGCAGCTGCTGTCAGAGCCTGTCCCCCGTGCTCCTCACCATCACATGTATTTTTTGAAATTTAAAGTGAAAAATCTAAGACTTACCATGACTCAACAAAATGCACATGCAGGTACTAATTACAGAGAAATACAAAGGAGAACATGTAATATAATGTAAACACACTGAACAAGATGGAAGTTATTTCTGAATAGCTCTTGGTCATGAAAACCTCTGCATAACACATAACTGCTGTGGAGGAGGCGAGGGTGGTGGAGTGACCCCATACTGTGCAACTCAGGTTTTTTCCCAAAAGAGCTCAGCACAATAATCATGTGATACACTTGTTTCCTTGCATTCCTCTTCCCATTATTCAGCTGTCTTCTGCTCTGAAGACTGTTCAGCATTAAAAGCAGGATCTGCAGTGCCCAGAGTATCACTGCACATGTCTGGACAAACACAATACTGTAAGCAGGTGTGTGTCAAGCAGGCAATGGAATGTTTTAACATGGTCATGAGTTCTACAGTGCATCCACACGTGTTGTCACCGGAGCTGTTAACACTCCCAGTGCAGGTAAGGAAAGTGACTAACTGAAAATGCGTCATGGCAATTCCAGGTAAATCTTCAAATGACTTCAGGAAAAGGTAGTTTTTTTCAGACTGACAGTTGGGTATCTTCTAGAAACTTCTCAGAATTCTTCTTTATTAAAAAAAAATTCTATTATCTTGAGATGTAGAAGAGATAGGAACAGTATATACATGTTTTTAGAATAAAGTCCTTCACATAAGGAGGGAAATTCTACATCTTCACAGAAGGGATGCAGATCTAAGTCTATTTTGATTAACTTTATTGTAGCCTCAGTTCAGTCCCATGCCTTGAAATTTGGCTGTCTCGGTGCAAACAAAGTAAGTCCTCAGTTCTCCTTTGCCTTTGACGTTAATGAGTCCCCTACATTCACATGAGTATCCCAGCTCCTGTAATATTTTGCTTGTTTCTTCTGTGACCTTTGCATGAAAAGAATTAGAAACTCTTGTGAAATTTTGATTATTCACACTAAAGCAAAATTCTACCACCAATTAGAATTAATGCCTTAGACATTGCAAGGCTCATAGGTTTACCTGGATCTTGCCAAGCTCCCCTGTGCTCTCCATTCGGCTGGCAACATTGACAGTGTTGCCCCAGATATCATACTGGGGCTTCCGGGCACCGATCACACCAGCAATCACCGGGCCGTGATTGATCCCTGCATGAACACGAGCAGGTGTCATTACTAAGGCAGGAAGTGATGGGACTTCCAGCTTCACTGTTAGCTGTAGCTTCAGGGGTAAAAAACATCCCAAAACTTTACAACACTACCTTTTTAAAAAGCAATCAGTATTAGTACTGTTCTATAAATATTCATATTGTGGCTCAGGAGATGTGAAGTGACTCACTCATTGTAAAATGGGAAGTCTAGGGCACAAAGCAAAAGACTTTCTCTTCTACTTTATATAGATAGAAATAGGCATTGTAATGACAATACTGTCTAGTCAACAGTCACTAACAGGGTACTTCACTCTTCATCTGTACCTTTCATTTCCTCCAAATTCATCCAGCTGCACTGTTCCTGCTGCTCCCTCCAGTGATGAGAAAAGCCCATCCATGGAGGAGCCTGGCCTGTCTGAAAAGCTGATCAGACAATATTGCCTTTGGCTATTCAGCACTTGGACCTACATCACCAAACCTCATTGGTCACTTGTCTGAGCTGTGCAGTTTCTCCACAAGCAGAACTTACCAACACGCAATCGGAAATTGTTAAAGGAATGTCGGTTGATGCCATCCAGTTTACTCATCAGGGCAATTCCATACTCCACCATAATCCCAATGTGAGCGTGCTGCCTTTCCCTATCCTGTACAAGTCAGAACACATAGTAATGATCAAATTACAACATGGAAGGCTGTGTCAGGCTGCTATTCCAAAGCAGTACTAGTAGTCACCTGGAGTGTTTATACGGATGAGATCACTCATCCTTGTAATTGCAGAATGGCAGAATTTCAAAACTCCATTAAATTCAACTGGGATGGCTATGAGGCAACAAGCGTGATATGATTAAATTCTGTTAACAAATTAATGTCTGTCCTTTAGGATTTCAGCTTTAATTTTACGTATTTTGGGTATATTATTATATGCATCTTAATGTCATACACAAACCTACTATACTGAAAATGAGCCAGAGAAATTCTTCTGGGTGACAAACAGTTTCAGACCTAATGTGGCACTTCACAATTCTCTTTCTGTGCCAGTTCTCAGGTATCACAAAAAGCCTACTGTCCAATTCTGAGAAGGCCTTTTATATGGCCATCTCCCATTCTTTGACTCTCCTATTATTAGAGCCCTTCTGTTATGCATCTAGGAATGTTAAACTACTGGAATCAAAGATGAAAGATGTAGAAAGTAGGCTGGGATTACAGACTTTAATATCTGGTTTGGAAATAAAATGAAACTAAGAGATTAATAGCGAATTCAGCAGGAGACAATACACTTTTGTCATCTTTTTCCACATTTCAGGAAGCCACCCTTCATGATTTACTTTTTTGTATCACATTACATTTTGTGACTTTGAACACAGCTTTGCACCGTAGAAAACTGAAGGCAGACTCAGAGCCAACATACCTGGTTGTTCTCCTGGCCTGGTGTAACGCTGAGCCCAGCTGCTGCCATGTACGTGCTTCCAATTGTCTTTATTTTTTCAACACCACTAAATTTAGGTTTTAACAAGAGCTGTTTGAATGGAAAGAAAACAAAAACTTGAGACTTTAATACCATATTTCAGTGTAGTATTTAACCAGAAATCTTATACTGTCTACAATAAGCATTAAACATCTCTAGCAATACTATCACTCACATGAAGATTAGGTAAAATATAGAGAATTAGTTTCACAGTTTTGCTCTACACACTCACAGGCAAAATAAAAGCACTGAAGTACTGAAATAAAGTCTTTAAAATCGGGACTTTCAAACTATACTTCTAATGGATTAGATGATGTACTTGGAACTCCCAGCCAGATGGGAATATATCTTTCAAGACTGCAAGACTGAAGTCAAAATACAAGTGGCATAAAAATGATTTTTCCCCCTCAGAGATTTAGAGTAACATTTATTTTGCAGTAAATATGTAATCCAGCGCATTTTTGACAGAAGCTTAATTACCTCATCAAAATCAGCAATGATTTCATTTAACAGCCGCAGGCATTCCAGGCCTTCTTTATTGACGTCACATTCAGTGTAAAACACCTTAAAATCTGGTACTGATGCAAACATGACACAGACACAGTCATAGGATTGATGGTACCAGTCCTAAAGGAAAATGATAAACATGGTCAGCAGCCACTTTCACCCACAGGTACTCACACTCATGACAATTGTTTGTAACCAGTAATCAAATTACAGCTTTCCTATGAAGTCAGCCACATCTCTTATTCTATCAGAAACATCAACAAAGTGGATTTGCCTAAGAAAAAGCTGAGATTCCTTAAAGATAGCTTAAAGGTTTTCATCTACGTGGACATTGCATGGTTCACTCTGATGAAAGAGTGAGCAGAATGAGATTTCTTTTAAAAAAACAAACCAAACCTCATAATCAGTGAACTTCTCTCTGGGAGATACTATCTGTTCCTCAGCTAATTTCTCTAAAAACTATGGCTTATCCTCTCTGGTAAAATACAGGCTTTGGAAAGCAGTAAATCTCATTTAAATGTTTGCCAAACTCTGAGAACAGATTTCAGTGACTGACATTAAAAGTTTGCATTTTTCTGAGGCTGTCAGGTAAACAGGTTCTCAGGTTTACAAAGGTCTTGGAATACAAACAAGAGGCAGATTGCAGAAGTTTACACTCTGTTCTTTTTCGTATCATGTATTATATGTATCACAGAAGACCAATTTACTGTCCTTCACATAGGAGAGGTTCAACACACCTCATTTCGTTTTTCTCCAATGAAATATGCAGCAACATGTGCTGGAAGTACATTTTCCAACAAAAGCCTGTTAACATTCTCCATAGTTTCAAATTGTTCGTGTTCTTTTTTAAACTTATTCTTCCACAGACAATCCAGTCGACAGTAATAGTCAATCTGTAAAGAGACCAGATATGAGAAATCCATAAAATATGTCACTGAAAAATATTAGGCAATTTTCTCAAGAAGTGTAGCAGCAATAGTTTCTTCAACGCCTTTTGCGTCTGTATAGTTGTGAAAAATGTGCTTTGAGAGCAAAGGTCAGAAAAATCTGAAGCAGCCACTAAGATCGCACGTCATTTGGTACCATCAGGTATATTTACTAAAATGACACTTTAATAATATGATGATTATTTTTATCTTGAATTGCTATGTTGATTTAGAATGAATACTGATATATAAATACAGGTAGATCAAAACTGGAAGAACCAGGAAGTTCTCACGTCTGTGATGCAAACACTATTGAAAACTAGAAAAATGTTCCCATCCTTTCACAGGAAAATTTTGTATGTTACCAATGACTAATTACAAGTATGTTATCTGCAAGACTAGAATATTAAAAAATATAAAAATATATACTAATTTGGAGCACAATTTCAAGGAATAACTTTTGCATTTTAAGTCAACTTGCTGCAAGTAAAGGAACTACACGATTGAGTTTTAAATACATACCTGTTTTGCAAGTAAAACTAGGGTTATGTAAAACAGAACCAGATACAAATTAGTCATTATTCTTGGCTCTTTGATGAAAAACCTGAAAATAAGAAAGAAATACAAAGTCATCTGTATGCTTTGAAAAAATCTGCACAATAGAGAGTTGGGGTGGGAGGTGAGGGGAAGAGGGTGTCTGTTCAGACTTGCACCACAGTGTCATTGTTCATTTGTGCCAGTGGCTGGCTGGGGACAGGTTCTGTCCTAACAACAAGGAAGGATTATCAGCAGTCCAATAGATGGAATGATGCATTTCACATCAGGACACACTGAGTGCTGAAACCTTGTTCAGCAGCTGTTTTAGTGAGATGTTCAAGTAAACATGGCTTTATCTTAATGGAGCCATCTTAATTTCCACCAGACTGAGTTTCAGCTTCCACCCCACACCACCCTACAAAAACATAGCCAACAAAACCTTGAGGTAGGGAAAGAAACTCTCTTATTTGTGGAAGGAAAGACAATAACAAATTAAAAACCTGAATTCCTAAGACAAAGACAGCAATTAAATCGTATCTGTATCTGAGTCACCACTCATATTTCATAGTAAGATCAGTCCTACCACATCTATTATTTTTTACAAATGCAAACTAAATTCTCGTCATATGAATGATGTTCACTCAAACTTTTTTACGGTGTGCTGACAGGTTACAGCCCCTGCAAAACAAACTTATTCTAATCTTCAGCTATGAGACTATGCTGAGGAATCTAAGACTTAAAAATTAACAGTAAAATCTTTGCATGTGATTTCTCTTCAGTATTTAGAGTTTCTGCAATTAGATCAGCTAAATTGCTGTTACATTTCAAAATACCTCCACTCAGTAAGGCTAGTACATGTAGAGTTCACCATGCTATTGACTACCAAGGTCTCACAAGCACAGCTTGGGCCTCAGACTTTTAGCAAGGCTTTTCTTCATAACTTAACAGAAGATCAACCTTATTATGACATTAATGTTCTACTCTCTACTCCTTAATGTAATCCAAGGCTTCCAGGGATCTCAGAAGCCACATTACAGAATTTTTTCAGAGAACACATGCTTTGTTTAAAAAGAAAAAGAAAAAAAAAAGGTGACATGGTCTAATATGATTTCCATGTTGGTAATTTTATAGAAAAGTTTGCAATGTCTGGCTTAAATTATTTTAATATTTCAATATTCCAGTAAGTGCACAAAAATCTAACACCCCCTTAAATGAAACATTATAGGATAAGAAACTTTACAGTGCACCTCGTACTGTTGCCATGGAAGCCTTTGTGCTGAAAGGTATTAAAAACGATGAGGTAGACAGTCACAGCAATGGACAGGAGGAGAACTTTGAGTTCAAAGCTCATTTGAAGGAATGCCGAGCAGGCGATGAACCCCAATATACAGCAGTAAGCATAATACTGTAAAAGAGGAATTTAAAGAGCCTTTGCATTATTCAGAACTTATGTCTAAGAGATGTTCAAACCACAGCAAATGCTTTGAGTTCATGGTCACTGCAATTTAAAGAAATTACAATCACTTAAAACTTTATTTTTAATGGCATTAAAAGGATGAACTTAATATCGATTTTAGTTTACGTCTTAAATTTGTTATGGGTAAACAAAAATATTTAAACAGAAAAACATCAACATAAGTAAGAAGTGCCAGATAAAAACTGAAGTGTTGAGAATTTATCTCCTGAAGTTTTTAAATTTAAGCAATTATTTATTTCATGTTCAAGACTAATCTAAAGTAGGTTCATAGTGCAGTGAACCAGTGCTAAACCAACAAGTCCAGCATTCTAATACTATTTTGACTGTGCTTTCTCATTGTAACCTCAAGCAGATACCACATTCCCACCTCCCACACTAGTAACATGTGAAGACTGTGACAGGTTATCCAGCCTTAGACACAGCTCCTTCATAGGAACTTTAATGCTAATAAGCATTATCAAGCTATGACCACTGTCCCTATCGTGGAATTACTGAGCACTTTTCCAGGGGAATCCCAGTTCAGGCATGGTGCCCAAGGTCAGCATGCAGCTGGCAGCACTCAACATGGTACCAGGTGTGTGGTGCAGGCAGGATTGCTCCCTGCAGCCTGGGCACAGGTGTGAGGTGCTGAGCTGGCATACTTTAGTCTACAAGCAACTCCAAAATGACCCCAGCTTCTGCTCCTCAAGAATTCATTTCTCTTTATGCACAAAGCACAGTTTTCCCACCTATAATAACACAGACCTACCACAGAGCTCAGATTCTTGGCTAAACAGTTAACATTTCTGCAGAAGTGGATGAAATCAGAACAATTTATGAGGCAACTCTTAATCAGAGCCCATATATAACACATTATACCAACACTGTCATCCTAAAGACATTGAGTCTATCTCCAAAGAAAAACACTCTCCCTCAAACCAAACCTCTGAAAAAGGAACCACTATGTAGAGAATACCAACAGAGGTCTGTCAGCCAAGTAATAAGCCCTTTCACTTTATAAAGACACTTTACTGGGACATTTGCAAGTACAGCTCTCATTTTTCAGACTCAAACATTGTCATCACCCTTTCTGCTGCCTTTTTCCTTAGTTTTAGACCTACTTTTAAGTCTGAAATTTTAAAAATCTGCAAAGCCATACTTTACTCAGCAAAACAACAGCAGCTGAATAATCTTGGTTTCATGAAGAATTTTTCTGCTATCAGATACCTAAAAAAATCTGCCTTTTATACAGCAACAGAGCCTGCCACTTGGTAGTCATATACATGACATTCAAAGATCTGGTCTTCAAAGTAAAATGCATTCACTACTTACAGTTTCCTCAATGCAGGAATGAGTTGTGTTTCCAAAAATCTGATTTACAAACATGCAAGAACAAAAAATTACCAGATGAGTACAATGTGCATTTCATATGTGTAACTTATTTGTCATAAGCACCTGAATGAAAGGCTCCTCTCACAACCTGCTGTACATAATTCAAATATATGTCCATCATCTAAAGGGATGGCCAGGTGGCAAAGGAGTATCCCAAATATTTGGATGAACTCAAAACAGAATACTACTTTGGAATCAAAGACATAAAAATCGAAACCCTTAGAAATAATAAGGGTATTATGCTTTTGTGTATTATGCTGAATTTAGCTTTATAGAAATGCTAGAGAACATCCTTCAAATATGCTGAGTTTGGTTTAAAAAGTTTATCAAAATAAACCAAAACTTCCGTTTTATACATGAGTACTCCAGACTTCTGCAAATCCCGAAAGGATGCACAGGAAAGTCACATGTAACAATAGAAAATATCCCTTAAACCTGCCTTATGTCATGAGCAAGTCTTCTTGTTCAACAGTTAAAAACAAACCTATCTTTATAAATAAAAAGAAATATATCAAAATGTTGCCATCCATCTATATAATAGGATTTGGACTTTGATGATGCTTGTGTGTCCCTTCCAACCCAGGATGTTCTGTGGTTCTATACCCACCATCCAAGACTCATTTCATTTTAATTCTAGAAATTAAGATGGATCTCTACTCACATTGGTAGCACTCAGGTTATTTGATCCAGTAAAGTTGGCAGATTCAGTGTTTTCAGGAGTCTTGATTTATTGGAGAGGAGAAAAAAAAACAAAACAAAACAAAACAAAACACATCAACAAAACCACCATACAAAAGTGCTAGCAGATAGTCACTGATTTGAAGTTTTTTCTCCAAGTATTATACAAAGAGTGCTGATCTGGTTGTCTTTTCAGTGCTACTGAATAAATGTTTGAAATACAACGGCAGCCCATGTAGTTGTATTAAAATTATCTGCACACACAAGGTTAAAATGTACTTATTTTCTAATTGGGGGTAAAGTTTTACATTATGGCTATGTTAATCTAGCAGCTATCTGGCACAAACATGTGGTTTTGTCTCACCCCCCAGTTTCACAGCTGCTGTTCCTGTTTTCTTTCAGGCTGTCTCTGGTGGTGTTCACACGACACCACTGTGAGTCAATTCAAGGACCTAAGCCAGCAGAAAAAAGACCCTACAAAAGAAAATTAAGCATTTTCTGCAGTATTGCTTTCTGAAGAACTCCCTGTGGAATCAGAAGAATGGCAAGGCAAAGAAACACATGGGATCAGGAGGACATCAGTTTTAGTAGTTAACCATCAGTTAGGTGGAACTGTTAACACACAGAGCTTGTTTAAATAAAAAACACAGCACAGTTATTCAAATGTACATACCCCAAGTGCAATATAATATTCAAACTAAATTTTAAAAACAGGTGCCATTTCCATATTACTCCAGCAGTAACTATCCTCAATGCCTTTGCTTTTAAAAGAGCCCTCCCTCACCCACATTACTGCCAGCGAGCGCAGATACCACAGTGAACTGCCTGCAGTGCTGCCTGCCACAGGCAGACCTTTAAAGCCACATTAAAAAAGGAACACCATCTTAGTGATGAGGGTTAAATCAAGAGTTTTTATAAGTGCCATCCTGAAAACAAGCAAAGGTGGTGTAAACTAGAACTGAAGTCTATCACACGTACTTTCAGTTCTACCAACTGGGAGCTGTTGCTTTGAATGCTTTTGCTTGACATCATGCACTATCCCTGTGCAAACTGACTCATGTTGCAAATAGGGCAGCAGAAAAAGCAGCAAAAGCTGGTACTTGATGAAAAGAATACAGGAAGTTACTTAAACTGTGGATGTTAAAATAAGTTCATCAATTAATGTGATTACTTACCAAATTAAAAATGGCTATAATCAGCAAGGCAGCGATAGTGATGGCTGCTAAAGGAAGCCTAAGTAAAGGCATTGTTTCCACCTTTTCTGAGACAGCACACAGATGGCGCAGCAAAGGCCACTGATCTGAGCAGCACTTCTGTAAACAAAATTAATTAGTTTCAGTAACAGGGATAACAGTTTGATACAGGGGAAGAAATATTTCTAAATATAAAGTGGACCTTTTTTCAGCAAGAGAGTATCAAGAGCCTTCACTGGAATTCTAATTTAGAACTTTGAATCTCGTCATGCAGAGTCAATGTCTAACACCTTTCCCCAGCTGAAAATAGAGACAATGCTCCCTTTCTTCATAGGGGTTGAGTGCTAAAATTTTCTGAATTTGTGCTTTAAAAATACAGAATTATGATCTGTTTGAAAGTTCTAGTGAAAAGTTAATAAAAATGCAGTAAAAATCTTGTATTTTTTTAGTTATAGAGCTATAGTGTTATATTTGGAAATACATTTTCAGATTACTAAATCAAGACCAACCATAGACAGCCCCCATTCTTGCTACCCCAATATCCTCCAGTTGTTGCTATAGAGAAAAAAAAACAGTAAATCATATAATTTTAATGAATGCAAGCATTATTCCATGATGCTACACCAAAACACTCCCAGCATAAAACTCAAGTCTGATGTAAGTGCAGTCTTGGAATTTGCTATTTCCTCCACGTGTTTCTATGCATGTAGAAAAAACACATGAATGCATATTCACACACCTCTATCTCTCTCCAGACACATATGCAAAAATCCATCCATATATATATATATATACATATACACTGTATGTACATAAAATCCATATATCTGTCTAACCATACTGTTAAATGAATCATAAATCTTTACTCCACACTCCGAGGGCAATTTTCTCATATTTTTTTCTTTCCCCTTTACACAGCTTGAACGTGGCTCTGTAAGAGACCATTTCTCTCCTGGGGGAGCTCCATCCCCACCCTGGGATGCTGCAGTGCAGTGGTGCTGCCTGTCCTCAGCAGCACATCAGAATTCCCTCTCACCCTGGCACAGTGCAGGTTTGAGTAGCGCAAGGAACCTTCTAAAATCCCTTCTCTAAAATCCCTTCCCTCTCCCCCTCCTACCCCCAAGCAGTTCTTGAATTGAGGACTTTTTTTTTTCCTTTGTAGCATTGAACTCTCCCTCACTGTGGGCTCTCTCTGCCACTATATATTTTTAAACATCAATTGCATGCGTTTAATAATGCAAAGAAAAAGAACTACAAGTGCAAAGTGTCCTAATTGATGTAATGGTGAATTTGGAATTCTAGCAGCTATGAAATTGTTGCCAATAAATTATTCATATGTTTGTATTACACTTCATAAATTATTATGAAAACTGATCTTCCACTCTAACTTATTTCAATATTGTTTCCAGCATAGAAAATAACAGCATTTATTTAAATTTATTTAAATTACTATTAATGACCAATATAAAAATAAAAATACATTTTAAAAATCAACCCCACCTCCTCTCCCCTCCTACCCATCTATTCTTGCACCCAAATAATTCTGAATTACTGTAAGAATTTTCAGACATGAAAATCTGTTTTACAATGGAATCTGCTGGTAACCTGAGGTTCAAGGCTCCTGTAACTCCTATTGAGATTACTAAAATTTCATCAGCCTAAAAGATAGACCAAGTTGCTGAAATATATCCATCCACTTTTGAAAACAGGAAGTGTTTTTCAGAAGTCAACTTACCAGACATTTCTCAGCAAAGCACACAAACAAAATAAGCACGATGATGACTGCAACAACTCCAAAGGAGATTCCCAGTTTTGCAGTTCTAAACAGAAGAAAGCACTAAACAAACCAAGTTTAAACATGATTTTTCTTCCAATAGCACTAAATAACCATGACATCACCCAGGTTATGGTTGCTCTGTTGCACAATCACTGCTTTCAGAGACTGCTCCTGACAGCCTCAGCCACTGCCCTGTGCATACAGCACATGGAAACTGCACTGCAACAGCCACAAATACAAATGTGCCATAAACTTCACTATTATCCATCATCTGCGTTCTCGGAGGTGTGAGAAGTAGCTCAAAGTTCCCTCCTTGTAGCTCTACAGAAAAGGATCACTGAGCACAGTTTAACCAGCTAAATCCCATTTTCCCAGTGCTCAATATCCTTACAGCCAGCTGTTCTTATAAATAATATTTTTCACTTAACTGACCATCTCCCTGTGTGTACTAAGCAAACAAAATATTAAAGAAATATTTCTATTTTATTTTCATACTGATATCTAGGCTCTTATGCCAACAATATGAATGCACTCCTTTATCATGGAGTAAATTAACGTTTCTTAAACGTAACCCCTCAGGAACTCCATAAAGTTCCATGTACATGAGGTTCATTTTACCTGTTGGCTAATTTGAATTAAAAATAATTAAAATACCAGCACTTACTTTGGCATGATAAACATCTGGATCACAAATATACAGAGGAACACAAAACTGGCACAGGCAAAGTAACTCTTGAGTTTTAGAATAGGAATGGTGCGATACTGAAACAGAGAGAATAAAGCATCAGGGTCATTTCAGGGGTGTTTTTTCTTAATTTTATTACACTTTTGTGATGACACATATATAAAAGTTTATACTGTATTATTAAAAATATACCTAGAACTAAAACAGAAATAAAGAAAATTTAAAAAAAAAAATCACTTGAACATCTTTCAAGTAAATCAGCTTTCCTCAGATGCCCGTGGTCAAAATCCTTATCAATAAAGGACATACACAGAAGTAAACCTAAAGTGTATGTACAGACCCACACCAGTAACTACATCCACAGCACAGTAAATCAAAGAGCAGTTATTCAGACAGAAAAAGTACACGGCACCTAAAAAATACCAGCATTATATCTACAATGAAAGAGCCACAGAAAACAAAGTATTTTCATTATGGATGTAGATATCCTTTTTTTTTTTTTCTTTTTTCCTTCTTTAAATCTCATTACTTTTGTGGGCAATAGTTTACATAGAAAAATTGCTCAATTCCCACTAACTCCCTTCTGGCAAGAATATGACCACAGATTAGAGACAGTCTTGTTTAATCTGAGAATTTGCATTCCCAAGGAGGAATGACCAGTTCAAATGACTTTCCACTAGTTACCTAAAACCTCTTAGGATGTGCTGTCACCTCCAGAATCCAGATTCAGAATGAAATGTTTCAAACATATTCTGCTGCTCTGAAGGGCAAATCAAAGACCAAAAATGATTAATTTGCTCTTACCAACCTCTTTTTCAAGATCAGGTTCTGCAAAGATCAGTGAGAATCCACAGAAGTCATCTGATTTGCCACACCACGGGCTGCAGCCAGAGAGAGACAGGGGTTACAAGGAGCCAAGGACAAGGACACAAAGGCCAAGGACACAAAATCATCACTGCTGTTGAGACCCCACAGCTCATGGGCTGGGAGTGCCACTCTCAACACACATTTGATGCTTCTGCAAGGTTTTTATGTTTCATAGCACAACAGACCAGTGGTTATGTTTTCATACATCTGACAGGCAGATCCACAACACTCACAGACAGCAGCATTTTCCAGCTACACAAAAAATGTAATTCAAACCCTCCCAAAGGCTTATGAATAGGGAGGTACAATAGCAGATATCAGAGAAGGCTCACAGCCTCCAGAAACTTCCCTTAAACAATATCATACCCCTATTAGGAATACCTAAGGTACAGCCTTCCTAGAATTTAGAGGAAAGAAAGAGTTCTTCTTCTCTAATTCAGTGTTTTACATTTATTGGGAATTTAAATATTGTATTTTAAATTAAAACAAAACAAAGACCAAACCACCACCACTGCCTGTTTGTCTGCTTTTAAATGCAAATGTACTCCCAAAGGGATTACCTGCACCTGACAGACCATTTGCCTTCAGTGGGCCAGACACTAAAGCAACTTTATTATCCACAAAACTCTGGTTTGACTTTATGTGTAGTTTTTTGTTCAGGACAACACCTCACTTCAAGAAACTTCTTGTTTTAATAAAGAAAACATGAACATTCATTTTCTATCCCATCCTACACTGCATTTCAGCTCATTACTTTGGGACAATCATAAGGGACAAAGCAATGATTTTCCTATTTCATAGTGCCACACCACATTGAACAGCAAAACTGATCACTGGCTTCTTGCTATAATAATGCAGAAACACTCTCATATTCAAATTAAATACAGAAAGAAACTAAGCAAAAAACAAAGATCAAAAAAAGGGCAAGACAAAAATCCTGATAATTTCATTTTTCCTTAGTAAATTTTAAATGTAGGCTTAAATTGAAAATGCAGGCTAATCTCAAAGAAAAGATGAAGAGAAAATTAAATTACTACATACTTAGTTGAACTGAGGCCTTCAATGGTTGACATCATTTCATCATAAATATCTTCCTCTATCCTTCCCTTCTGAGATGAATTTCTGAGGATGAAATGAAATCTGTGTGACAAATGCTACTCACAAACAAGTAATGGGTACAGAGCACACTTTCTCAGCACACAGTGGGGCAAGATTCCAGGGAAAGTTAAATCAGAATGCTCCAATACACCCATGAGCACTTTACTGAGCATTTCTCTAGTTACTCTAATAATGCACTTTTCAAAAGAGCATTTGGATAAACTGAGGGAATGTTCCACAAGTGGAAATCAGCTCCTTATGTAACTCAATGCTACAGGTACCACTGTAAGTGCCAATTCTTTATCACATTGTAATGGCAAACATTAATAACACTAACCAAACCCAAATCTTTCCACTGCTCTTTAGGGCTCTCCCTTCCCAATTCCCTTCCACCCTGCTGCAGCTCAGCAAGCAAAATGGAATCTGAATGACTGAGGGGCCAGTAAGACAAGGTGGGGGGAAGCTCCTTTTAGAGCCTGCCAACAATAACAAACATGAGCTGAGAAATCTTCTAAAGGCCAAAGGTTTAGCTTAACCTTTCTAAGGCAGGACTACCATACACACAGAGATTAATCAACCAAATGATCACATCCTTACAGCACACTGAGCTGCAAGAAGAGCAGAGAGCACACAAAAAAGAAAAGAAGGTACTTGACAAACCTATCAGAAGTTTTCTGGCGCCCAGTAGAACACAAAGGTATTTCCTAAATAAAATAGAAATTAAGAATAAGTTACACTCTCTTTGAATAGCAAACAACTATGGAAAACAAAGATCAAGAAACTACCAAAACCATTTTAATTCAGAAATTTAAAAAAATCAAGAACTGTTCTCAAATAAAAACGCTGATAAAAAACAACCCTTTCCAGCAATGTTTTCTGCTTTAACAAATGAGAAGGGAGTGTTTTCTGACAAGAAATTTGTTAGAAAATAAGTAAACAGATCTTCCTTCTCATTTTTCTCTACACACCAAAATAACTAAGCAAGCACCAGCATAGGCAAGCAGACTGGAAAAAACTTCCACACACCTGAATGGATGGATGGATGCTTAAATTAAAATTTACTACAACTGTGGCTCCAGGACCACACCTGAAATCATGCACATCTCCTACTTCCAGCTTTCAGAAAGGGCAGATGGAAGGAAAAATTAGTTTTCTTGCATTTTGAAATCTTAAAAGCCTTGAGAATTCTTGATCTTAAAAATTCTTTACTGATAAAATCCAGTTGCAGGGAGAGCATGTGGAGGGATTATGTATTTTCTATAAATTTCAAGTAAGCATTGAGTGCATCTATTTTATTTTTTACAAAATCAAAAGTAGTAGGCAGGATCTCAAGATGGAAAAAATGACAGGAAAACCAGATAGTTTTGCTTTGAAGATATACTATGATCATAGTACGCTAGAGAGATTGGCAGTCTGAATATGGTTCAGTTCTGGCAGAAAGAGATGTTGCACAGACACCTTCTCAGCTCCCTGTGCACACTGAGCACCGAGGGTACGAGCAGACATTCGGCCACAAAAATCACGTCAGGTTTTGAGTTTCACATCCCAGACACCCTGGAGCAGTCAGTAATTGCAGGCTGCCATTTACCACTCGAGACCTCACCTTCCTTCTCCTGCCCTGGGAGCTGGAGGAGTCGCTGCTGACGCTTTCCCTGTGGTTGAGGTGGGCGAAGGGCCGGGCTGCTCCCCAGGACTCCAGGTACCGCGTCATCCGCACCGACGCTCGCATCTTCAGCCCGTCGTTCACCCGAGTTTTAGGGAGGTGATTGTTTGATATGCATTGCTTGGACTAACAGAAAGAAAACACGCTCATGGAGGAAACAGAGATTCAGACCAATTATAAAAAAAACTGAAATTCTGTGTATTGAGTAGTTTAAGACTATAAAATCTCGCTATTTAGTAGGACTCTGAACACGTCAGCAACATGCCAGCCAACCTCAATTCCTTTATCTCGTTTAATTAGTGTGAACTAAAGCAAGTCACAGCATACACAATGAATTGCTTCAGCTGCCTCTAGGAGCCTTCACTTGCAACACTGCACCAGTCAAGCTTCCAGGTTTATTTACAGTGATGCAAGGGCTCACAGGATCTTATGAACAGATACAGTTTCCTTGCAGTCAGCACTACAGCAGGGGAAAAAGGTTCCAAATTCCTGAGCTGGGGTGTATCAAAACAGTGGTTAGAAGATCCCACAAATTACAGACTCCACATTAGATTATATGCCTATGTCACAGGTGCTGAGTCAGGCAGCACAGATGGGGTGTACAGCAACACCCTTGCAGAGCTACAGGGAAGCTAAAACTACAGAATAAACCGAGACAACTGGTAATTCTCTAACATTTCACAAGAATCTTCAAGGGAGCAGAGACCATTGTAATGGCCATAGGTCCTCATTCTGATAGTATGTGCTGTGTGCAGCTGGGAGAGGGTTGCAGTATTGAAAATGTAACCAAGATTGAGTTCTTGCTAATTAAAAGTGGCTCTATGCTGTTCCTTCCTGTAAAGATCAGGATGGAAAGAAGCTCTCATGTGCACTCTTTTTTCATCTGAAACATTTTACTCATCAACCACAAGCCACCTCAAAATAGCAATACTCCAGGTGTTTGTAGTTACCAGGCTCTAAAGAAGCAACTCACAGTTGCTAAGTTCACACCCTGAGAAAAAGGTGAATCTTACTTTTCAGATAGTGAGGAAGAATGTCTGATGCTATTTTACAGGAAATGTTTCAGCTGAAATTGGCCAAGTAGTACAGGTATTCTTTCATTCATTCATCCTCACTTTTTGACCTGAGTTTTTGAGACACTTCACACAAACATATAGTCAAATATGTGTTTTTACTCTAAGTGGGTCACATAAGAGGTTTCAGCATAACACTTATTATCTTCAATGTAATAGGCATGTCATAAAAAAACAGGATGTCCTTTCAGATCTGAACTCCCAAATCCAAGCTGCTCAGGTGACTCACACCATGCTTTAATTCTGTTCCTGAATGACAAACTGTACGCACCACAGAAACCTATGTACTTATAGAGTGTGTATATACTTGAACAAATATTTATGTTTAAAAAACATATACATACCCTTGGATCGACCACTAAGTAGGTTTTGATATTCATGGATTCAAGGTAAGGATCCCTCAGGTGTCCATTCCCTTCTTCTACTTCATAAGCTTTGCCTAGGTGATTTAATGTTGCTTCAGTGATGTGCACACGGCTGAGAACAGGAGAAAGAACAAGAGACCCAAACACTCACAGAAAGGTCACATTAAGCATTTCATTTACATTTCAATGGCCACTGCTGACATTTCTGCTTTTCAGACATCTCCTGCTTTGGCAGCCAACTGAAAAATCCTGCCAGTACTTAAAATTATATTGCAATATTTTGCTACAGTACATCATTCATAGCAAGGATGCTAAAAAACCACTTCCCATAATGAGATAGTATCAGTATAAAATTAAATTGAAATAAGCAGGGAGATAAACGAAACAAGAAGAAATGTGATCAAAGGAGACCTGATGACTCACAAGACAGGCAGGCTCACAGGCAGGTTGTAAGAGCTACAGGGAAAACTCATGAACAAAACACAAGCGAGGACTTCTTTGTGCTAGAAATGCACAAGGAGGGGAGGAGACAGTTCCAAAGCCTGGGAAAAGAAAGCTGGGGAAGGTTTCTCTTAACTCTGAGGAGAATTCTAAAAGTCTGCCTTTTCTGACTGAAACAATCCGAGGAAAAGGCAACACAGTAACAACACCAACACACTTCTGAGGAGAGCAGCCAGTACTTTTCTGTACCTATTCACACTTTCCCTTAGAAGTTATTTCCCTCGGTATGCCAAATAATGTATTTCCACATTAGTTATGAGTAATATCTTTCCATATAATTTCTCAACAAGAGACTGGAGGGAGTTCAGAAAACAGTCTTTAAGTTCTACTTTCTCATTGTTCATCTTCCCATGCTTTTCTCTCTTTTCTTTGGCACAGAGGGGAAAGACGCTTTCCTAGAATCCATTAGCTGGGAAAAGCACAATTCCAGAATGGAAACTGGCAGTGTGAGGCACTGCTGCCTAACTCCAAAGAGCAAGGGACCTCTCCTTCTGAATGCTGGACACAGGTTTGTATGAAGGTAACGTATCCAAGACCTGAGAACTACTGGCTATAGCTTCTAAGAAGGAAGAGTAAAAACTTCCTCAGCACTTTTCAAGCCAACAGTAAGGGTTTTGAATTGCAGAGGGTGCATGCTTTTATTTGTTTACTGGTAGTTTTCCTAAAAAAAACTTCTGTTACCTTGACTACACAGTTTTGCAATTAAGGTGAACCTTCAAATCTGAAATTTTAAAGTTTGCTCTAAAGCATCATTTTCTGCCCCAGAGACTGGGGCATTCTGTGTGATGTCTGTACCCTGAGCCTTAAAGCACAGCCATGTACTGCAGCAAGTTTCCTGTGCTTTTTCACTCATGCCAACAGCAGGACATTTGTTCACTGCCCACCCTTTGCATTTCACCAAAGCTTCCTCTCCCCTCTCCCTCAAACCACACATCACTCTGAGGCATTTCTGATCTTACTGCAAACTTCCAAATCAGATGCCAGTGATCTCTCAGCAGTTACTAATTGCTTACTGGATTCCAGGACAAGCACATAACCAAGAGCTGCTCTCAGAGGCAAGCTGGAGCACACACTGCTGCCCTTGCCGTGCCAGGACAGAACACCCAGCACACTGTGCCCAGTTTCCTATGCTGACAGGAGAATAACACATGCTGAGCTTTCAGGTATTTACACATTAGAGAGAACTGGTCACAAATGCGTTTTTAGATTTGGTTTTATGCTACTCCTTTCTGCTTAAGTAGTGTATTACACTGTTATGAATGTGAGTAATTTTTAAAAACACAAGGAAGATGAACAAGGATACTCTGTCACTGGAAAGAAAACACTCATAAAGCTAGAAGTTTTCCTGCATCCTTTCAAACATCTTAAGAACTTCTTCATTTACAGAAACTCAAAATAGATATACTCCCTGTGTTAAACAAAACCTCTAACTGCTCCTAATGACAAAACTGCTTCCAAAGGAGCAGGACTAGCTAACACTGGAATGAGGACTCCCCAACAAATAATTTCCCTGCAGAGCAGGAAACAAATATAAAATCTGCATAGGGAATAATACCCCTTCCACCCTGTCAGGCTGAGTCTTCCACAAGTGGAAGGTGTTTCCTCTGGCCAGTTTTGAAACACAAGACGAGTGAGTACTACACAGGTATAGGTATATGAAGTAATAAGGATAATGTTTCTGAATCAGCCTGACAACCTAAACTAGCTTAATTCTTTACCATCTTATCAACTATAAACCGGACGATCATAAGAGAATAATCAGAGTTTTCAAGATTAGGCAAAGGTCCTAAACGTGACTAACAAAGCATGTTTTTGTGCCATATTCAGAGTCATGTTGTTTGCTTTACCAACAAAAGAAACTTTACAACTCTGTATTCTTGTTTAATCACACTGAATCAACACTCTAAACCCTTCAGCCTGGCTGATGTTGCAACTGTTAACCAAGCTCCAAGGAGTTTTCTTTCTGTTTCGGTCACCAATGCAACAAAGTATTTTGATATTCATAACCCCTTATCTCTTGATAAATCACTTTAATTTCTAAGTTAAAAGCATATGCCTAAAAGCTGTCTGAGGTACAAAAATAATACGAAACACTGTAATGTCACTGATTAGAACCACTTGCCAAAAAAAACCCTAATTTGCACAGACTAGCATGAAACCAAAAAAATCATGGTCTGATTTGGGAATGAAAACAGGAAGTCTTATAATGGTCTTTTTTTGTGCAAACTACCGAAATAAGAAAGAAAAAAAGGCATTCTTAGATGAATTCTAATCCCTAAATTTAACTTTTAAAACAGAAAAAGAGTATACTTTCCTAAATGAGAAAAATGCAAGTGCTGGTGTGTTTGAAAAACATTTATATTTGTCCTTTTCCATGAGCATCTTAAAAAGAATGAAAGACACCAACCTCAGACCCAATCCTTGAGCAGCACATGGCAAGGTACTCAAGGTACTCAAGGTACTTCTTTCAGCTCTCCCTTCCAGCAGCACTCCCTTCCCTTCATTCTGCCCATGGCAAATGCACAACAAACAACAGCACCAGACTCTCCTTGATGGGATACTCCCCATCAGGGTGCATTTCAATTTCAGAGTTTTTTGTGGGGTTTGAGTGGTGGGGGTGCTGAATATGGAGCTGATATAAATCAAGTGGGATCAGTACATTAAGAGAAACACTGGGTAAAGACACAGCTCGGCCTTGTTGGCCTAAGTGGCACAACAGTTCTTTATCTGAGCTCACAAATGCACAATCACCCCGTGTACAGCATGGATTAACTAAGTCAACACCATGCCCTGCTGAAGACGCACATGTTTCTCCAGCTAAGGGAAGGCCGAGCAGCAGTCACTCCCCTAAGAACAGAATTTTATAGCTCATTGAAAACGCAATCAGAAAATATTAACATTTTACAGCTCTGCTAAGTACATATTTGTCTTTTTTCCATCAGGCCACGAGGAGGATCTGTGTCAGGGCCCAGGGACAGCCCCAGCAGGGAGATGCTCACCCCGGCACCCCGGCGGACTCCATGCGGTTGGCCAGGGACACGTCGTGCGACCACACGTCGTACTGCCACTTGCGCAGGCCGATCACCCCGCACAGCACGTTCCCCGAGTGGATCCCCACCCTCATGTTGATGTCCACTCCCGTGGCTTCTCTCACCTGCCTGGGGAGGCATGAGGGGGTTAGAGCAGGAGAATTTTCATTTTCTCTCCTCCTTCTGGAGAGCTGTTAAGCTTTAGTCTCATCATAGGCGAGTCTCATCATAGGTGCAAAGGCGAGACAAACTTATGATCAGACCTATCCAACTACAGCTAATAAATACACTTTGAATGTTGACAAGAATACGGCAGAGCAAATTCAAAATCTTCAGAGAAGGGGTTAGAGCAGGAGAATTTTCATTTTCTCTCCTCCTTCTGGAGAGCTGTTAAGCTTTAGTCTCATCATAGGCGAGTCTCATCATAGGTGCAAAGGCGAGACAAACTTATCATCAGACCTATCCAACTATATCTAATAATTACACTTTGAATGTTGACAAGATTACTAATTACTTTTTTCAGTATCTTCAGAGTATCTATATTTAAAACAGCCTTCTGTGCAATACTTACTTTATTGCTTCACACATGTCGAGCCCCATTTTAACACAGTTCCTGGCATGAACTGGTAAGGACACAGGCAGGCCTGAGACACAGTAGTAACAGTCTCCCAGGATTTTTATTCTCATGCATTCATTCTCCTGCAAAATTACAGCAAACTTTTTTAACGGGAAAAAATTAACTGCAAGTAGGCTAATAGCTCCAAAGGCTCTGGTTTGAGAAAGCCAAGCTTTGTTCAATCCTTGTTGAAACAAAGCTTACTTCTTTTTCCCCACATCTGAATGCCTGGATATCTCTCACTGGAGAGAACAAAAATGACCACTTAAAGCATTTCTGAAATAGAACCACCTTGTTAGTTTCTCACCTTTTTCTTGGAACTGTGTGCAATTGAGAAACTATAAATGTAATAAATAAGATAAAACTGTCACAGAATTTACTATGTGAAGCATGAAATCTATTTATCTATCTTCTAATCTTCACCTTCATTTGAATTGTGGGCAGTTTTTCCCCTATTTTTACATGGCAGCCTCATAAGTAACAGTGTGAGATGCCATAAAATCTCCCAGCACTGAGGGAAAACTTAGGAATTAAGATGCCCAACCTGGTAGCTGTGCAGATATAAAATGGGGTTTTTTTGTTGTTTCAAATGAGACCGCAGAGGGAGCTGGCACACACTACAGTTTGCTATTGCTAATAAAGAAACCTCACAATACAGCAAAAAAAATATTTCCCAACAATGTAACAGAGGATACTGCTGCCAATGACTGGCAGGAGAGAGCAAAAAGCCTCTCATACTGTCTTTTGTTAACACTTTACTGAATAATTTTAACTACAAAGGTTGCAAGCAAGCCAGGACTAATTCTGCAAGGCTGTGCTGTGTTTGACTGATGAGCAGAGATGGCTTAATTTGGGCCAGCCAATACCTCCAGCTGTTCAACCCTACCTGCTGTGGGAACACCCCAGCAGCTCCTAAATCAGCTCCTAAATCAGCTCCAAAATCAGCCCAAATACGTGGCAATTTCCCAAACTGAGCTGTTCTCCCTTGTCATTTAAAGCCTAAAGGGAACATCCATCATTCTCCACATCTTAATCCATCCCAGTGGGCTCTGAGCAGTGCACAAGTGACAAGCTTAGAGGGATCAGCAGGGAAATCCAGCCCTGGATTAGAGCTGCTGCACTTCAGCATCCAGCTCAGCGTCCAGCTTAGCCTTCCATTTTTATTGGGCGAATTGGAGCTTGCAACACTTGTACATTGTGGAAAAGATGACAGAACACTCTGGCAGAGCAAAAATAGCACAAAAAGCAGGAACCTCTTCTCACAGCTCAACCACAGAGTTGCAAAAGACCTTGACTCACTAAATCCAGACATTACAGTGCAATTTGCAGACAGGAGTGAAAAACTGAAACATATCACTCAAAATTTAGAATTTTTTTTCTATTTTTGTATCTGTAAAACAGTTACAAAAACTTAAGAAATGTGTTTAACATCAGCTTCTACTTCAGCATTAAAATAAATTTTGCCATTCAGCAACTAACATGACAACTTACTCTGTCTTTATAGGTGCTTCAAAACAATACAATTCCAATAGATATAATATAACTCTTATTTGTCAGTACTTGAACACTTAACAGCAACTGAATTCAGATAAATACAAAGATTAGCCATATCATTTAGTCAAAAATGTTACCAGCATTTTAGTCAGGTTTTAATCAGTGGTATATTTAACAATTTATTCAATGACATCCACAAGGGTTTAATTACAGCAATTTCACTCCTCTGCTACATTAATAATGTTAGAGTTTTCCAACTTTTTCTGATAAATGTTTA
The DNA here is from genome assembly GCA_013396875.1 of Vireo altiloquus. NCBI lineage: Eukaryota > Metazoa > Chordata > Aves > Passeriformes > Vireonidae > Vireo > Vireo altiloquus. The sequence continues at coordinate 1,139,859 of VZRF01000187.1, forward strand.
GGATTTCACAAACGCAACACACAAACATGTAGGCAACACAGTCCCTGTAATGTGAGAAGTAAAAACCTGAGTTTGTGATTGCAGCTGTAAAAAATTAACCTCAAGCAGCATCTGGAAGTGGTAATAATTCCTGTCAGGCTGAAGGGTTGGCACTGAGGGCATGTCTTAATGGGACCATTTTAAACTACTCCCCATTCTTTCACTTTTTTGTAAATATCCATGAGTAACAGAAAGCTTTCTTTAGCTCACTCATGAGCTAATGAACTCTTTGCCTGATGCCTCTGAATTTATGAATTTAAATGTGTGTCTGAGAGTTCTCAACTTCTGGAGTCAAACAAACCTTTCAGCTGAACACAGCAAAGCTCCTGAGTGCAGCTTGTACACAGAACCTCCTACAGCCCTGCTGCAATCACCATCAGACAGTTTCCTAAATGATACAGATAAACCTCCAAACCCAAGAACTGGAATTACAGTAGCAATTTGCTAAATCTCCCATTTTTGTTTTACATTTTGTTTCAAGGTAATTTTGCCAGTTATCTTTAAAGCTAAAGCAGTCTTGCCTTCCTGACTTCAGGACTAACACTGCGCTGCCTCCTGTTGTGCAAAAAGAGTTCCTTTTCCAAAGGCCTTTATCCTACAGCACAAACTGTACACCTACCTTTGCAATCTGATCAAACTTTCCAAAGAGTTCATTCAGCATCACTACGAGTTCCTTGGGAGAGCAGTCACTGGCGAGGCGAGTGAATCCTACAATGTCTGCATACAGAATGCTGGACAAGAGCAAGAGGGAAAAGCAGGAAAAGTGAAATATGAAGATAGCCAGTTCCACAGTCAGCATAACTATTGAAATGCATTTAACAGGAAGCATCTCTCTGCTCTTTGGGAAACAACTCCAGCAAAAAGGGTTCAATTATCTCCCCTGATTTAGAAGATAGCACACCAGTTCAACACATATTTCCTTCCCATAATGAGAAAGAAGTTCACTTCAGCCTGAAATTCTGCCTTCAAATTTTAATTTCACTGGACCATATGTACTAATAAGAATCAGAAATTTATATTAAAACAGTTAGTTCTAGAGTTTCCACTTACCTAACATTTTGGTGCCTTTTTACATATAAACTGTGGAAGTTGTTGTCATGCATTTGCCTGTTATCATTAGTTTCCTTCAGTCGCTCAATGATTGCCAGCTTCATTTCCATAGAGATATGAGCAGGCAGGATGGATAAAAGCAAATTTTCCTAAAAAGAATGGGGGGAAAATAATTATGCAAAATTATTAACACAGTTAAGTATGAAATTGCAGAACTTTATTGACTGCAAGAAGGCATTTAAAAAAAACAACACAAAAATATCGTATTTGAATAGCTTTTGAGTAATGCATGTCAGGTTTTCCAGAAGACACTTTTACATTGCTGTTCTCCAAGTTATTGATTTTACAGTTATGCAAGGATGTTGCATATTCTGTCTTTTGTTCCTTGTGGCCTAGGTGTGACATTCCTTTGTGACCATGAAACACACACACAAAAAAAATCAGTGCTAAATTTTCTGGATAAATTACATTTTATTTTGTCCACTAATCGAGCCAGGAAGGGTTCCATGTCCGATAAAAAAAAGCTTCTATAAAAACTCACATTCTGTGCCTAACAATCTATTCAGTATTAAAAATATTAGTAAAATCTCAAATGCTGGAAAAGCAGCAACAGATACAAAAGTGTCAGCTACATGCTGCCATAGCTTAACTGAACCAGGAAGCAATGCCACTGAAATGAAATCTTTTGAACTGAACAAGAAACAGATTCCTCCAAACCCACTTCTACTGTTTGTTCCACTGTTCAGGGCCCTGCTTTACACTGGCTCTGACTTAAAAGCCCATTCATCTAAGAAGACCCAGATAAGTTGCTGTGCAGAAGAGGATGACAAAAGGAGAATACTTTGAGCCAGGAAGGGTTCCACCATCCCAGAGATGAAGGAGGAAATGTTGTGTGGAGCAGCTACAAGCAGGAACTTTCTCAGACGACATCAACAGCAATATTTACACATTGTGCAGCCAAGTAAAATGCTAAATGCTGTCCCCTGGGAACAAATCCTTGTCCCCTTTTCCTGAATACCCAATGCAGCCACGTGCAGACAACAGTAAGCTTCCAGGGTTACTTCATTAGTGCCTGCCACCGAAAAGAAACACCCTGGCATCACAGTGGGAAGAGGCAGTCCTTGAGCATCAAGTACTCATGTACACAAGGTACGGGCAGCAGTCTAGTTTGAGACTGAACCCAGAAATAGAAACACCTCCTTTCCCTAATCTACTGGTTTGGTACTTGGGGAGCCATCCCCGGGAAAGAATTTAAACTGACAGCAGAATCCCAAAGAATATAACAGGGCCATGGGAGGCTGACACATCTCTCAGTTTTCAAGGAAGCAAGGATGAACCCTGAACTGCAGTTCTCACATCTTTTTCACAGAGAAAAAGTGGGTGGCAAAAAAGATACTCAGAATTGCCTGACAAATTGCAGCATGGATGAAAAGAAAGCTCTCCATAGACTTAAGCAAATTTACACTTCAAACAAGAAACCCTTGAAAAAAACCAATCCCAAAACTAAAATCCTGAACACCCATAGAAGTGAGCACATTGCCCAGGAAATGAGAGCACACTGCCTGCATAAGGTGATCAGAGGCTTTCCTGGTGGCTGCGTGGGGAAATTCTGCCAGGGCTTTCAGGCAGATTTGCCATTTCATCTCCCAAGATTAGCATCAGAGAACAGACTGCACTAGCAGTGTGGCATTTTCTTCTTCTCAGTTTGATCAGGTCGTCACTTTTCAGCCCCGTCCTTTTACCTAATAACTGGTGGGCAGAGAACATGGTACACATCAGCTGTGTAGAGCTCTTCTTAACCCTATTTATACCAGGAAAGATGCCCTAGTTTCAGCTTTGATACCTCTCTACAATCCTTCCTCAGCAAGAAATTCATGTTCCTTGCTTATTCTTTGAATACCACTGGAGTTTAAGGAAATAAATATTGTAATCTATTATATGACTTTTTTTTCCTCTCTTCACATCCAATTTTCTCCTTCTAGCAAAGGAAAAATAGTTTGTGAGACAATAAAATATAAGGATAAATAATACCTTAGGATTCAATGCAAAAAAAAGTGACCAAGGAAAGCATAAAACAGCTAAAATTACCTTGCAAGTAATTTCAGGGCATTATGGGCACATTCTCAAGTTACCTTAGGCCAGTCCCTGGAACAGTTTATTCTAGGAAAAAAGGAACTAAAATGACTGGCAATTACATTCCTGTTACAAATACTGTGATTTTCACGTAGACAAGCCCTGGAGAACAGCTTCCTCCCTTTAACTTCCTTCTTTTGTTACACATGGCACAACTTTTATTTTTCACACTAGGTGGGTATCACAAAGGTTGGACCAAGCCTTTCAACATGGATTAGTCACCAACGTTATGAATTTATACAGACTTTGGAAATGAAAACAAACAATTTGTAACATGAACGAGCTCACTCACTTGTTGCCTCTTCTCAACCTTGAGTTTCATTCGGACCTGAATGCACTTTAAGGTGTATCTGTACAAATCCCACGAGGCAACCTGCATTTGGCGTTTGTGAAATGCCCCCACGAAGTTGCCACAAAGGAAAATTACAGCATTGGCAAGGAGCTGCACAAGAAGAAAAATATTTACCTACTGCAGGGCAGTCATTGATACTTCACTAAAACACATATTAGTCCCATAAAAACAACCAATCCCAGACCACATTTCATTTCCTCTTACCCCATCCCATAACAAATCACAGCGTTGCCATTAGCCAGGATGGACCTGGCAGATATAAGCTAACATTGACAGTCACAGGCAGTGTGAGCAGCCAACAGAATAATGGAACAGAAAATCCTATTGCACCGTTTAACATTTATTTGCAGGCACCAGCAGTTGATTTGTGGAAAACCAGAGCCCAAACTCATGCATCAGCACGCAGTGAGGAGCCTGGCACAGCAGGAGCTGGGGTGCTGCTCTGAACACACCCTGTTAATGAGTGTTGGGAGCCCTGAACGCAGCCAGCAGCACTCCCAGGCCCTGCTGGCACCCCAGGGCAGCCAGGGCCCTTTTGATCCACCTTTGGGCACTGCCTGACCAAGTTAGGTGGGCCCACCTGAGAGAGCACAGACTGGGAAGAACAACTGTCACTAAGTTAGGCATATTTTAAAAATTAGTATAACGGTCCTGCTTTCTCCACTTAGGTCAGAAAAAGCAAAATGCACAACAGATTTAAAAATTTGCAATTTTACAAAAAAGCTCAAGGTTTTTTGGACTCGAGCTCCAAATCCATGAACTTGAAACATCCATGTGAAAGTCTGGAGCTTTTCTAAAAAGAATAGTTATGCCAAAAGCAAAGGGTAATATGACTAGGGTATTTCATTATGTAACCAAGTTATTTCCTTACCTGAAACCAGTCTATGGATTTATTTTCCTTATTTTCTTGTGAAGTCATGCTTACCACAGTGCTTAGAACAATTATATGGGAGAGAGCAGAAACAACACTAAGTATGACAGCACCTCTCATCCCAAAGGGTAGCATGGTATAAACTGTGAAGATTATGAACAGAAAGAATGGCACCTTTGGAAAGAAAAAGAAAAAATAAAAAAGAATCACACATACATGTTATTAGGGGAATCCCAAAAATCACTACAGACACAGGAAGAAAGTAGCAGGATTCTTGCTCAGTTTCAGGCTGAACAATTAGGTATTGATGTTTCAGAACAGTTAAAACCATAAGGACAGTGGTAGTTCTAACAGTTTTGAGGGATTAACAGCTATAGATTCATAAACAAGATGGGTTAACATGACATATCACCTATAATTTTTTCAGTTGTCCTTGCCCTTTATTCTGAATTTATCCTTTACAGTTGGAGATGCATTTTGGATGCACTTTGTAGTCACACATCAGGAACAGTGTGTTGCAAGGGTAGCAATACTGAATAGAATCAGATTTCTCACCTTCTGCAAGATATTTTTCTAATTTTAACATCACCCAGTCACAGGTGTATGTTTGCTTCGTGTTTGATAAAAACCAAAAATCCAACCAATACTTCCTGGTCCTCCCATGAGAGAATAACCTTTATTACCACTAACCATGGATTCAGGTGCCCAGATCCTACAAAATGCACAACAGGCCACTAACCTGCTCCAGATCAGTGAGAAGGTCTGTAAAACTTAAATCCTTATTTATAAAATTGTTACAATTGTTAATTATATTGTTATGTACATGGAAACTAACAGCCCTGATCAGAGGAATACATTGCAGCACTCCTGGCTCAGCTCTGTCTCATCACAGCAACTCAGCTCCTGCCATTCCAGACAAGAGCTTCCTCCAAGGCAGTCTTAAGGTCCAGTCTGCCCTTAAATGTTTTGACAGAATAGACAGTTTGACTGGGACAACAATAAACAGACAAACAGGCAAATAAAAGTTTTCATTCAATGAAAATATTCTTCCCTGTATATCTTATTATTTTAGCTGGAGTAAAAACATTATAATTTTATAAGCATGGGCAACAAAAGGTCATACATGCATTTAAACAGTAGCTTTAATTAGTGATAAATTCATAACTTGAAGTGAAAGTCTTAAATGAATCTATTCACTTTTCAGACTAGGGCGTCCTTATATTTTAGACTTAAAATCAATATGAATGAATTATTACCACATGACGACACCACATTGGCTTGCAGCACTGAAAGCAGCAAAACCCAATCTTGTTTTGTTACATATTTGCATTTATAGTTAAGAGTAATACATTTGGGGGGATTTTCCGAAGGTAATAGGCACTTCCTCAAGTTAAAAAATACTGAATAGCAACTCTAAATGTAAAGTGCTGGATCCAGGCCATAATGCAAATCAGATTTTGGTTGTTTAACTGATAATTTATATCTTTCTTTATTCAAATAAAGAAGGGAAGGGGCAGAGTCTGTAAAACAAGATAAAAAGTCATTTTTATTTAATTAAAACTCTTCTGCTTGCATTATGAGATCTTAGGAGGAGTTTCCTTCAAATTATGATATTTTTGGCTTCATGAAATCGCCCATCTTCTGATCAGAGATAGCAAGCAATGGAGTTAGCCACACCCAGCAATGCCAGGATGTGTCATTAATTCTTATTGTTCACTTCACCTCTCCCACTGATTTAAAAACCTGCTCCCTAGGGCACACCCAGTTCTGGAGTCCTTCGTACATTTCTTGAACACCTCTTTGACCCATATAAATTAACAAAGTATTATTAATAAAAAATTCTCTCAGAGGAGAATTCATAGTAATTAAGATTTAGTAAAAATCCTAAATAAAAATACAGTTGAATTACAACTTAAATATCCAATTCCACATAGATTTACGAAGTTATCCAATTTTCTCACTGAAATGAATTTTTCACTATAATACAGAATGCCAACCAAAATTTACTGCAATAAATCAACAAAACCAGTTTTTAAATGTTAACCTAAATCTCAGAAAAGTTATTAACATAACATTCTGAAAAAATAAAGTGTGCAAACACGCGCTTCATGCAAACACATCCACAACTGACTACCGGTTCTGTGTGAGCACCTGAAGGAACACAGCACACTCACCTGCTCCCACAGCTGATAGTCATCTCCCTTTTCAAAAAGGGACACATATCCCACGGTGAGGAAGCAGATCCAAATCACGGCCCCCAGCAGGGTCAGCCACCTCCGAAAGAGGGACTCCATGCACAGCAGGAAGTACATGACTGCACACACGGCCAGGGCAGCACACACTGCAGTGATGAAGGCCAGGTGGGAATGTGCTTCCTGCAAGAGCAAAGCAAAGGGTTACAGCTGGGCCAAATGGCCCCCTCAGAAACATGAAAAATGCATCTATACCGGCCTTGATGCCTTTAAAATAAGTTAACCTGAGCTCCTAAGCAGACCAGCTGTGGCAGCATGAACGCTTTCTGATATTCACACATACGGAGATAATATAATAAATACTATTATAGATCCTCATTCTACCCCAGTTCCACCGTTATTGTTTTCCAAATTAGCTTTAAAGGCAAACCCCAAACCACTAAGTTCTAACTATACGATATCTATAATGCAGATGTACCCAAAGAAATGTATTTAGAGTCCAAACTTTGCTAAAGAGTGTAACAGCTCTCTAAGTTCTGCAGGAGATAAATTGGTAAAAGTAGCATTGCTACTTTTTTCCCTTCCTAAGAAATAAAAGGTAAAAGGGATACAAGTGCAATCAGTGAGATTTGATTTGATGATAAAGAGAGACTTGAAGACCATTTACCATGAAGCACAGTGTTTGGAAAGCGGTGTTAGAAGGCAATGAAAGATTATAACAGCTACTTTACTACCTTTTTATAACATTATCTTTAAATCAACTCCTCTTTTTACCAGCTGGGCTTGTAGAACACCAAAGCTGTTTACAGAAAAATCAAATTACACTACATAACAAAAAAATCTTTAGGCTACATCTTTTCTATGCCTATAGGATCACTGCTCTTTGCTAACTAAATATAGATTCCACCAACCACCCACTGTACTGGGAGATTCCTGTTGTGCTTTTATTAACAAATAAAGAAAAATTAAAAAAAAAAAAGGAAAATAACATCTACAAATCTTTTGAGAAAAAATTATCTTGGAAATAGCCTATCGAATAACCAACAAGTCACTACAATATTTTATATTTCTTACATGACTCTTAAAAAAGATGAGAAATGCAGGATAGTTTAAGTTAAGCTCTTGTTCCTTCCTTAGCCCTTTTAGTACTTACTATCATAGCTTGCATTCAATACAGATTATGATTTGTTCCTAACATATTGAAAGGAAAAAACAATCCTTAATAACTGTACATGTGCCTGACAACAGCCTCCACTCCTCCCATCCCTTCAAAAACAGTATTACACACACAGTTACTTGATTTCTTTCAGCACTGAAACTCCAATACAATGTGGCTCAAAACATTACACAGCCAAAAACGTTCAGCGCGCTGTCACAGTGACTCCTTATCATCTCTGAGAACACAGAACACGCACAAAAGAAGTTTACTCACGTCAGTAACAAAAAAGATGACAATTAGAGTGGTCCAGAAGAGGATTGCAATGAAGAGCAGCAGCAGCAGGAGGGGATGCTGCTGGCTGGTGTAGCGATACTTCTCGTAGAGCGGGTCTGACATCCTGCAGTCATCGCTCTCGTTGAAGAAGTATTTTCCTTTAGCTGGCATCTTCTCCCAGGCTGGCTGCTGTTTCTCTCAGTTCCCAGAGCACACAATAAGACACAGCTGAAGCTACTGCTTCAAAGAGAAGTTTTGTCGTTTTGCTGCTGTGATCTTCAGGCACACCGAGTAACCCACGCTCTCTGATTTTACTTCTCATGAGCACTAACTTCAGATTTCCAATGCAATCGAAAGCAAGAATTAGCCTCCCCAAAACCACGGGCAGTTCATCATTGGCTCTAAGCGTGAAGCTCCAGATCAGCTTGCATTGGTGCAGATAGGCGTTTTTGGCATGAGGGTTTTTAAATTATTCCTTTGCAAGTCTCTAACTCCTTTCCATAAGCTTGAATCTCACTTCCTGGGATGAGTCCTGCAGAGACAGGATTAGTAAATTAATAGCTAATCATACACAACGTTCCCCAGTGGGGAGGGAATAAAAACAGTAGATTCCTTAAACTTTCCTTGAACTTTCTACCTGCATGCTCTGAGCAGTGAGCAGAAGCTGTGTGCTGCTGGTGGGTGGGAGCTCAGAGCCTGCTGCGTGGGCAGTGGTGCTGGCCAAGGGCTGCTCTGCTCACCCCGACTGCACCTTGCTCTGGCAACTCAAACATTTTCATATACAAATGTCCTACATGGGATTTTTTTCCTTTTGAGGGAATGACACAGTTCCTGCGAGTGTGTTGTGTAACTGAACGCTCACAACTCTTTGGAAGCTGTGTGTGTCCCTGTGTGTATGTATATATAATCTTTAATCACAACATGCTTGGTATTCTTTTTCAAAGCATGCCTCTTAAAAATTAAGAAATCTTCTTTTTTTCATTTCATACTTTAATTAAGGCATAGAAAAATGAGAAAAGAATTCAGCTGTCCAAGCCAAAACTCATTAAACTTTTTTTTAAAAGATATTTAACATCTAGTTCTGTAAATTTCATTCCACTCTAAGTAGTACTGTTTCCAAGGCAATACATGTGTTCTGCTAACAATGAACATTAAGGAATAAACTGTATTGTTAATTACTAAAGACCAGTGTTTCTCAAATAGGTTCATGAATATAGTTCATTCAATGCCAAGAGCCATAAAAACAAAAGCATGGGGATGTGATGGAGGGAGGCATAAAAAACAGGATTTCATAAGTCTTATTAAAACTTGATAACAGGACCACAGCTTCTTTGCCACTTGACTGCCATCACCATGGTGCCCAAGGCCATTGCTCCAGGGAGAAAGAACCCACTGAAACCTGCTCGCTCTTTGTTTTTTTTCCCCCTCAGCAAAGCCAAATCCCAGCCAGTTACTTTCAAAAAGCAAATGCTTAACTGCATACACGCATTCAGACTGCATTCACACTACAAGCAGGAAAAAGTTTCAGAAACCATACTGAGCAATTCTGCCTCTGGTAAATAGAGCCAAACACTAACATGATATCCACTTATTAATGACCAGGCAGAAAAAACAGATATATCAACAGAGAGACTGGACCAAAAAAAAAGTATATTTTTGCAAAATTAGTAACTAGAACTTCTTGCCCAGAGTTCTAGTTACTCATTTTGCAAAAATATACTTTTTTTTTGGTCCAGTCTCTCTGTTGATATATCTGTTTTTCTGCCTGGTCATTAATAAGTGGATATTATGTTATTATTAATGGATATTATTAATACATATGTCAGAAAAACTGACATATGTATTAATATATTAATATGTATACATCTATAATATATAAATAAAATTGAAGACCTTTTTCAATACGTCTTTCCCATGTATAGTTAATGGCATACCTAATGTCTCACCTCTACTGGTTATTACTGAGCTTTTCATCATAATTAAAGTCCTTCCATTTTTTACTTAAAAAAATTATTCTGGTACTGATACCATTTGCATGTGCATAATAATGCTCTTGAAAAGAAGTGTGAATGTCAGAAACCACTGACACTTAAAGGAGACATGAAGAAGAAATCAAAACGTTTGCATCATGTTTTAATGCATTTTCCAAGTCAAAGGTAACTGCAGAGTCACTTCCCTTGGCCTTAAGCTGCTTTTTTCCTGAAGAAGAAACTGTCAGAAGTTGTGCACAGGGGCAAGTATTTCAATCCCAATTTGTCTTTCAGTAGCAAAGACAACACACTCCAGAGAGTAGGAAGGTTTGGACTGTGATGTACCAGAGAGGCAGAGAGCTCATTAAACAGCCTGAGGAATTCCTTTACCATGGGGCTCGGGGTGCAGGGACTCACTCTGCCTGATGGGAACCACCAGGTGGAAGAGATGACAGGCTTGCTGTCCCAGTTCCCTCTAAAAGTGTATTTCAGAATGAAAACAATGAAAAAAACTTGTTTAATATACTTGCAGAAATATTTTGAGGGTAATTTTGATGACACAGAGGTATTCTGAGAGACAACTTTGTTTTTCCAATTAGCAGAATTCATTTTCAAAAAATAACTATTAATTGCTTAGCAGCAATACATTCACAATTATGTGAAACAAATTATCCTGTCTTAGGTTACTAAATATTAAAATCCAAGAAAAATTACTTCACAGCTTGCTTTTTGTAACGTCTCCTGATTACGTCAACGAAAAAACAAGTACCAAGGACAATGTCTATTCTACAGAATTATACTGAGTGGCTGTGGTTCAGTTATCTGATGATCAAAAGATGAAAAATGGGTGCAATGTCAGCTTGGAACTATCTCTGAATATTATTGAAGAGTTTTACAGGACAGCAAATTAAAGAGACATGTCTTTTCAATAGTCTAACCCATATTAATAAAAAGGAGATTGCTATCTCATTGATTTGTTTCTTCCTGGCTGATCTCCATAGATGGGCATTGCAAGTAATTATGAATGACCCCTGGGTCACAGAACTTTCTTCTCAAAACTCAGCTAGGTAAAGGAACTCCCCAACAGTACTGTATTGATTTACCAAGAATCCATAATGCACCACACAAGTGCTACTTTGAGATGAATAATTCAACTCTGAACTAGTTTCAATTTGAATCCCCTGTCCCACTGCCACTACCACCTCCCTTTTTAAAAGTCCCCACTTTTTGGGTCTTTCCTCCTTTGAATTTTTTCCAACAACCTTCTGAAAAAGTAGAATGTAGGTTTGAGAGAGAGAAAAAGATTCTGTCATGGATGGTACCACACACTAGAAAAACTATCAGCTCAATATGATCCTGTGTGTATGTTTAAGAATCATGTTACCACTGGCACCACAGATTCACTTTTACTTTTTTTCATCACCGTTTTTTGAAGATTTCTTGTTATGCCACACCAAGAGAGGTGTAACCCTGAAACAGCAACAGGCCACAAAAACCAAAGAACACTCCCAGAAGCAGAAGTGACAAACACACTGAGCCAAATAGGGACTGGATCTGGACTGTTGCCACAAAACCATGGAGCTCTGATCAGCAGTTTATCAAGAAAAAGCCTCATTTCTTTAGAAGTCTTCACTGTGTTTTGATGAAAAAGAGAAGGATTTATCAGGTTAAGATATGTAATAATATAAGAAAGAACTCTGACAGTATGAGTTAGACACTGCATTGACAACCTTCAGGAACAGCCACCAAACAAACTAACTTGATTTAGTCAAATCTGTGTGAGCTCCACAACCATTTGCACGCTAATTAACATGAAAAACATTTGGCCAGATAAAGAAATTTGCCCAATGAATAAGTGAGAACATTGGACCTGTGAGAGGTATAAAAAAATTGGACAACAGAATACCTTCTAGAACATGAATCAAAACAGGTATTTCCTTCCAAATCTACTCTGTTTCAAGTCAGTGGAAACAAGGATGTGCTCCGATTCAGCAACAGAAGCTTTTGTAGCTAAATACTGGGCAAGACGTGACACAAAAGAACAGTCACCTTTCCCCTGCAAGCAAAAAAGACATTTCTACAAATCTGGGTATTGCTCTATGCCTTCTCCCCCTATAGATGGGAATTTCCAAGCATTGCTGAACTCTCCAGTCTCCTCCTGACACATCAATAGAATTTTGTCACAAAAAATACGAAAGCAAATATTTCATTAGTTTATGGGGTTGGACTGAAGTCCTTATGTTCTTCAGGCTAGTTAAAGCTGTCCACCATGCTTTGTGTCAATCCAGCACGTTTTCCTAAGATCTGACCTGGACTCAACAGCTGCAGAATAGCCCTGGCCTGTGCAGAGCCTGTAGAGCTCAAGTGTTTTAAAGAAATACACACCAGCCCAAGGGTGTTGATACTTGGGGCAATTTTGTCTCCTTCCTCCCCAGCAATTGTTGGCATGGAGCAGTGAGGGCAGATGGGGAAGCGAGAAAGGGGAGAGCATTCGAGACATGGGGAGAGCAGAGCAGAGCACAAGGTCACCCATCCCAGGGAGCTCCCCAGAGCTCGGGCACAAAGAGCAGTTTCCCCCTGTCTGATAACAACAGGACAGCTCTTGGGATGGCTTCCTTTATTCTCTGCATCTGCAGAGTGTGAAGAGTTTCCAGGTGCCAGCTCAGTCACAGGCAGGGGAGGGGGCCTGGCAAACCTGCACCNGACAGACAGACAGTGAACACAACCTGTCCCCCCTCTCTTGGGAGAATGATTCGCAGCAGCTCCTGACCAGTAAAAGCCTTTCCAAACAGACTCCAAGTACGTTGTGGTTCTGTTTTTAATTTCAAAGCTCCTGATGTATTCACAAGCGAACACAGACACAGTTTACCACCTGGATAATTTATAAAGTAATTTTTCTCTTAGTTGGTCATTTGCCAAGGACTCAAGTCTTGATCACCCAGAGCTGCCTGGCTATGAAAGAGCAGTGTCACTCTGAAATATTAAAACAAACCCTAATAGCAAGTACCAAGCAAATCAATATAAATTGCCTTATTCCTCTCAATAACTTCTGTATAAAAGCAAGCAGAACCACTTTTTTCTTCTTTAAATATTACAGCACCAGACAGACAGTACAGTTTTGATTTTCAGTCCATCTTTTGTTTCACACAAATAACAACAGTGTTTCTGAAATTACTTTAGTAATTTTCATGACAAGAATGATCGCTGACTGTAATTACCCATTAGCAAATATTAAAAGGGAATCAGGAATCTATAAACATGCAGCAGAATAATTGAAGGAGATTACTAGCTGAATTATGAATCTCAAGTAAAAATAATCTCCAGTCTAGTGGACTCCACAACTAATTCAGTCTAGGAAATGAACTTTAGCAATCCAAACAAAGACCACAGGAAATACCATTCATGTCCAAGACAACACTTCTTCCTTTTAGACTTTGCTTTCAAATGCTAGCCTGCAGCCACCTTGGCTTTTTCTACTCATACAAAAATATTAAGTGGAGAACAGGTGTGTTTTTAATGATCTATCTGCTAGCAGTGAGTTTCTTTACAAAGGTGAACCTCTTTTTATACATATTTTGAAGTTTTTCATGTGACATTTCACCTTTCTTACTGAAGAGCTCCTTCTGCAATACAGAAAAAAACAATCTTACTTACATTCACCTTCTATTTCCTCGCAAAAATTGAGCATACCCACTTCAACACATCAGCACTCAGAACCATATTTACATTAAAAAGCCAAATCAATACAAAAAGTAGACTGTCATTCAAAAAAAAAATACCTCATGATATGTCAGAGCAATCAGGGACACTACATCCCTTAGGCTTTGCCCTTGAACACTGAACAATGATAGGGCTAAATGCACAGCAAAGAAAGCATTGAAACTGAACTTTTAAAATTCACATTCTTATTTCCACAGATTGCTTCTTGTCATAATGTTTGTTCTACAGTACTTCTTAAAGTAGGAATAAATAACGAGCTGTTAAATTCGGAAAGAGTTTTTCAGTCCCTCGTACAAGTGGAAGATGTGAAATAACAGAGGCTGTGGTTTCATAAGCGGCCGAGTCCAAGAGCCAGCTCTGAGCAGCCAAAGGAGAAGGTCTGACCCACTCAGACCCCCACCCTGTGCCAGGTACCTGCACCCAGCTCCTGCTGGGCTCTCTGCAGAGTCCATTCACCAAACACAGCCACAGAAAGCCAATTTTGGCAGGGTGGGGGAGTGCAGAAGGTAGCAAAGGTAGAGATGAGCTCTGGAGCTGGCCTGGGGTTTGGAAAGGAAAAGCAAACCACAAGTAGGAAAGCAAGCACAGCAGGGAGCTCTTAAACTGACTCATCACTTCTCACAGATCCACAGCCTAAGAAAAAGAACATCAAGGGTAGCACTGCTAAAGCTGGGGGCAGGGGGAGGGTGTTTGTTGCTCATTTTTAACTACCAGTACTATTACAGGATGTGCTTTGAGGAAAAAGACTACAGTCACAGAAAGGGATCTCTGTGCTACTGATCCACGTAGGGCAGAAAATGGTGACAGAATATGGTTCAGAAAACTGACTGGTAATTTAAGACAAGCTCACAAACTAAGTTAGTAAAAAGGAAAGAAAAGTCCGTATAACCAGACTGATGCAACTGAACTATATGTGAGAGTTTACTGCTGTTCTAAGGTACCTTTTATTGTGAAAACACATAATGGTTCAACCAACAAATCTATTAAGCCTTATAATTAAGTGCTGGGTCTGGCTCAGCAGGGCAGGGGAGGAAGCAGTCCTTTTATAATACTGGTTTTCATAAGCAGCAAACTCCAGGGTGTAAAAAGATACATCACACCAGAAGGGAATTGAGCTGTGCTTTGCATCTTTCAAAACTGAGGTGTGTGATTATTTCTTGACTTCCCGACCCCCTGTCACATCTAACAGATAGATTTTCTGACTTCAGCTGATTTAAAATTGAATTTACCACTGCAAAAGTCAATATTGCCCTTACACTTTCGGTTTTCAGACGTATCTAAAATTCATGTCTGACCAGAGTGTCCTCAGAAGCCAGGATAGCTTTTCACTCTGTAATTTCAGTTTAATTATATCAAAAGCAGAGTGCTTGTGTAGTTATTGAAAATACTAAAACCTGCAATATTGACCTATATAAACTATACAAAAAAAACCCTTAAACACAGAACATTAAATTTCAGCACTAAGGGGAAAAATATTTTCAGCTAAGACAAAAATATGGACAGAGCCTTTGTGTGTATAAACCCCAATAATTTCTACTAGAATATCCCTGATTTTCACAGAAAATAAAACTCCTGACATTTTCAGAAGATCTGTTTTTTAAGAAAAAAAAATGCATCACACTAGGGAATACTGAGTCTCTATTGAAATCATCAATAAAACTAAAATTCAAGAAAGGTATATTTGAACTGTCAAATTTTTTTCAGGCATTGTCTCATTTAGGTTACAGAATTACAGCAAATAACAAAATAGCTCAGGCTGACAGGTTTTCTAAGCTGAGTATAGTTAATTACACCTAGAATTAATCCTCTGTCACCTCTACTGCAATATTCTGAATATGCCTCAGATAATCTATTTCAGTAAAGCAGTCAAGAAGCACAGATGTGACAGAGCCATAGTACTGGCATGTAACTGGGCTCTTCTATGACTGGATACAACAACAGAGGTGCAGAAAGCAAAAAGAAAAATTTTGAAAATCACTGTGAACAAGAGTGTAACAGGCATCACATGTTGCTCTCAATTTTTTCTTGTCTCACATAGTAATTTAAGGGGAATGTACAGTTTAACACAGAAATGAGTCTTTCCCACCTCTAGGGTAAATGGTGTATTTGCACAGAGCAGGTGCAATGACAATATGGCATGGGATGAGGCAGGAAGAAGATAAAACTTGCCCTGAGTAAGATAAGAAATCACTTCCTATTTTGGTTGAGTCAATCTAAAACCAGTAAAACAGAGGAGAAGGCTCCTCTCTCCCCTACCTAAAATATTCCCACCCCACTGAAGTGAATAGAAATACTGACATCTGAAATTCAAACAATGCACTGACATCAACAACTTCAGTTTCCTTGACTTTTATCCCACTGTCTAATTTTTAGAGAACAAAGTATTTTTTTAAAATTATTTTGTCAAACATGGTTGTTTCTGAATTTCTGCTTACCCAAATCTTCCTGAAACAATCTCACTTTGGACATAAAACTCAGCCCAAGGCCCAGAGATGGACACAGAATTGCCATGCACATGATTGTGCATCAGTACCTGGAGCAGTGCACTGCAGGGTGGTATTGCAGCAGAAACATATGTGTTAATATATAAAATGTCCTTTATGAAAGCAAAGTCTTCATACCATTTAAGGAAGAAGAGGGAAGGTAAAGAGACAGATTAAATCCAAAACTCCCTTTAAATCATGACTAGTATTTCAAGAGTAAGTCCTATCAAATACCTGCTTTAAACATCTTATTTCTCTATACTATTTATTACAGGGGAATCGTAACATTCCCCAAACTTAACCATGTAGCATTTGTTACACCACCACATCCATACTTCACAGCCAAAAACACTAAAACTAACATTTGCAATAAGGAAGTTCCCTCCCTTGGAGGTTAAATATTAAAAACACCACCAAGGAGACAGACATTTCTGATGGAAGCATTGTTTCTAGAATCATACTCTACCTCAAGACATAAAGCTGTCAAACACCCACAACTCTTTTTTTAAGGTTTTCCAAAATGTAATACCAAGTTTTGGAAAGGTCTTTTGTGGAGTCATTCTGGAATAAAACAATGATAAAGGACTGCAGACCTCAGAAATCTTCTATTTTCAGTCTCACTTGACAGCAACACACACTAGAAAACTCGTAGGAGTTTTATACATATTTTTCATTGATCCAGATAAAGGGTCACAGGAGCCAAACATTCCCAAGAGCCTGGGTGAGCTCCTTTGGATCACAAAGAGGGAAACATGTAGAAGCAGTGAGAACTTTCCAGTGACAACCAACATGCTCCATGGAATTTTTTTTCCACACTAATTTTTGATTGTCTACTAAGATCTAAAATGTGTGAACACAGATCTAATCACTAATGCTTTTCTTGTTTTATCTTTCATCTTACCATTTCCAAAGCTTTGTTTGACAGCCAGCCCTGTCAAACTGCTCCCAATCCAACAGGCCACTGCAAACTTGCACCATGCAAAGCCCTGACTCACCAGGGGAAACGTGGATATCTCACCTGGCACAGCTAAAACAAAGCAGATACTTTTAAATTAAAATCTCCTGAAGCAGCTTTATCCTTTGGATTTACTGATACTAAGGCCAGTTAATGAGTATTAAAGCAGAACTAGATCATTCCAAACCTGAAATAATAATAATCCCAGACACAGCAAATCTTCAGGATGTGGCAAAAGTCACTTCTCCAAACAGCCTGCCGGTAGTGCCTCAGAGCGACGTGAAGCCACAGCAGAGCCCCCCAAAGCACCACCAACACCCAGCCCAAGGCTGCACTGCTCAGCCCCCAGGGCTGGGTTTTAAACCCCCACAGCAGCACCCAGAAAGCACTTTTTACCTGGACTGCAATGCTGAGCTGTGCACAGCAGATTACACCAGGCTTTTATTTGCTGGGACTGCTGATAAGAAACGCATGCTTGTTGTTTGCTTACCATTACAGGCCACAGGATTCATTGGCAAATTCCGTGTTTCTCCACTCCACCATGGTCTGTTCACTCATTTTGAAATCCCTGCAGGAGATTGAGTGCAGCCCACTCAGGTGTAATCCTTGACACTGAATCTTTTGATGTATCACACACAGGAACCTGCAACAAGACAGGGAATCTTTACTCCAAGGACCACTGTAGGCCTTAACAATGCTTTATTTCTTCCCCTCATAGTTCAAGGAAGAAAAATATACTCAATCTCCATCATACATTTTATGATCCTTTACCCAGGCAAGCAGTAGAAGAAAAAGTACTTAACTATACTGTGGCATGCTGCAGCATGAGTATAACTTGATTTAAACACTTCATCATAGATGGAAATGTCTGAGAAGAAGGCTCAAGATTGATGAAAGGCATCATCTTTATGCTAACTGATCCCAATGCTTTTCAAGCAAGGCCTGCATGACAGCAAAGGGCTCTGCTAAAAACAGGATAAGACTGTTTGACTAACTTTCACAACATTATAGATAATGAAAGCCCTACGTTTTTCAGTAAGTTCTGTTACACACAAGATCAAATACCAGCAATTAAAAAAAAAAAAAAACAAAACCAAACACTTCAAGAAGGGCAATTTAAATTTAAAAATATATAATTCAAAATAACTCAAAATATTGAAGATCAGCAAATATGACAATATGGCAGGAAAACAGCTGAAAAAAACCCCAAAACCACACCATCAAAATATTCCTTTCCTGGATCTTGTAACTCTGGATAAAGACTTATCTACTGCTAGTGTGGGAATGAAGAGATCCTGACACTAAGTTTGCTTGTCTTGGAGTACAAGAAGGGCAGAAATGCATAGCCCTAGGATGCTGTGAACAGAAAATTGTGCCTCTGGTTAGGTAGATGATGACAAGACGTGGTAAGGTATCCCCCTTGAACCCAGTGCAGCAGGTACCTAGTAAGGGAATTGCTATCATACAAAACAGCTCCTGGCTTTCTCTCACTCTCTTCCTGCTTTATCCTCTTCATTCTGGGAACAACTCTGCAGAGGTGACAAGATACCAGAGAAGTTCGACACCCCAGCACAGTACCAGGCACTGGCAGGAGCCCTGGTTCCTCCCTGCTCCTTGCTGGAATCCAATGCACGCTCAGCAGGGGCAGGAGCCGAGGAGTAAATGGTTATAGAGCAGTGTGGAAAGAATGACCCAAAGAGAGGCACAGAGCAGGAAATCTGAATTACAATGTCGATGAGGAACCTGATACAAGTTAAACAGCTGTGCTGGGAAGAGACAATATCAACATCTACTTCGCTGCTCACCCCAGAGCTAAGGGACCCACTTTGGAAAGCAGAAGGCAAGGGAAAATGCCAAATAATCTGCCACAAAATCAGAGTGGATGCAAAGTATTTTATCACAACAAGAATTAAAGTAAATCTATTGCCATTTTCTGATAAAATTTTGGTAAAATATGCAAACTACTTGAACCATCACTCAAAATAGGCACTCCACTCTGTCACAGTGGGTTTAATGTCCACTTCATACCTAAGCCCTGGGACAGCTGTGGCCATTTCCATTAGATTTTGGCCAGGAGTTACCTGTACCTAGTCAAGTCCTACATGCGTCAGCATTCATAAAAGTTGGATGAAAACTGGAAAATATTTTTATGAAAGAGGTCAAAGCCCTGACAAAGGCTTTTGGCAGCCTTGGAGAGAGATGAGAAGAAAAACCACAAGATATCTCACAGAGTTCATCTGAAAAGGCAGATACAAATCTGCTGTGTCTGTGCATGCATAAAAGCAGATAAAAATAAAGGCTTCATTAAACCTGTTACATGTTCAATTTGGAATGCCCAAATAAGCTGCTGCTTTACCTTCACTGCGTTCTGTATCCAGTGTTAAGGATGAGTCTCTGACAATCATGAGATGCCTCATGTTCCTTTGAAATGGACCAGCACTGTCTGGGGTGCAGCGCATGAGGAGGATGTCCCAGAAATATCATAATGCCTTTTAGAAAAATAAACTATGACAGTTTTAAAAATCATCCCATGTATATGAAAGTGCTTAATTGTAGTCATTCATACTTATAACACACTTTAGAGAATTACAATGCAATTTAGAGAATTAACCTAATTATTATACCAAGTTGAAAAAGTTTCAAAAAAGGTTCACTGACTTTTACTTTTCTTTATTTTTAAAAGCTATGCTGAAAACCATAATTTTGGCCAGAGCCCTTGATAAACAGTTGTATGCAAGATTCCCTTTAGTTACAGAGGGATCAAGATGCTGCTTACTAGAAGTGTCCTCAGGATCAGGTCCTGGGGACAGTACACTTTCTGTCCTACACAGACATTGTAAACAAAGATAACACACAGGAGAAATACTCCACGTCAAAATGTAAAGGGAAGAGAGCTAAAAAAGAAAAAAGATTCTCTCTGTATGTGTAACTGAAGTTCCTCAGAGGCACAGAGACCAGAGTGCTGATAAGCAGTGAGTTTCCGGCAGTAAAGTGATACACAAAGTGCTTGGAGCCAATTTTTGATCTGCAAGACAGACAAGCCTCTCTGCATTCAACACCAACCACAGGAGCCTATTTCCCTAGCAACAGCTTGTGGGGCGCTTTCATTTTGACTGAAGAACATTTAACCAGTTACATTATGAGCCCTGCACCTTGCTGCTACAGCAGCAGTTGCTTTTCACACCTACCAAATTGTTATTTGTGTGGTATTGAGCTGCTGGATCAGTGCTGCACCTGCAGAACGGGTTTGCTTTATTGGGTTTTGGTGGTTTGCGGCTTTTTTTTTTTTTTAAACTATCTGAACTTTATCAACCTAAAGCTAGTCAAAAGTCATAAAAATCCCCAAAACCTATAGAGATTTTTTATAGAGATACCTAAAAAAAGGTATCTCTATAAAAAAATGTTACTTAGTAACATTTCCAGATGTTTCCTTTGTTTTAAGTTTGGAGTATTAGAGCACAGAGAAGTACAAAACAACAGCCATGTATGTAATAGGTACAGTCCTTGATTAATTTTAGGGTGAGTTAATTCAACTAAAGGAGACAGAAAATGTACCAAAATAACAATGCAGAATCAACTAGTCACCATCAGATCAAATGGTATAACAAGATAAAGAAATAAAAGTGACAAAAATTGAGAAATTACAATCTAGGAAGTAATCATTCAAAACTGAGAAAAAGCAATATCCTTCAATGAAAATGTACTTGAACTCTACAACTCATCCATCCTTGAGGAAGGAAACAACAAATTTTCATTAAAACTATGCTCCAACGAAATACAAACTAATAATGGACATAAGCCATAGCCCAAACATCCAACTTGCTGGTAATTTCTTAAAGATAACCATGATTCTAGGACGTCACACTTTGCATAAAACCCTGAGGAGAAAGCCACCAGTTACATGCAGGGAAAGTGCTCAGCCAAAACCCGTGCTGTGAAGCACCTCAGGAGTAGATCTGGGAAGAGAATCAGAATTTGGGAGTTCACTGGTGAAATCTTCCCTGGTAGATCAGGGAGTTCCTGTAGAATCATAAGTCACCCATTAGGTTAGTGTCAGCTTCTCAAAATTCTGATTACTTCTAACTTTCGCTGAAGTTGTTCAGCACAGTTTAAGAGCAGGCCTGAGAACCAACTACTGCCAAAAGCCCAAGAACATTATTTCAATAACCACATCCTGTGGTTAAAGCACAATAAATTCCAGAGTTCTTTTTCTCCATTGTAATCCCATATTTCCATCTTGTGCACATACAAATTCTCAAAACCTTCTGAAGCCCTTAGTCCCTATATGACAAGGACAACTAATACGTTTAAACCAATAACTCAAATCCACTTTCTTTCATCCCTCCTATTTTCTGCTGAGAGGCTCCAAGTGTGGGGTATCCCCTTTCTTCTCTCTTAAAGGAACTGACCTAATACCAACATCCACCCACAAAAGGTGCCAACAAAATAAATGAATATTCATGAGACATTTCATGAATACAGTACTCCCACGCTTACAAGACACAAATAATTTTTGACTATAACAATTCATTACAGTAAACATCATTTTTCGTAGTTAAATCTTTTGTTGGATTTTATTCTCCTGCTTCCAGAAACTGATATAATTCCTGGAGCAGAATGTCTGCTCAGCTGTGGCAGGAAGCACAATGCAGGGCTTTAAATATCACATAAAATAATAATTAAGTTATTGTGTAATAGCATTATATTTTCAAAAATAAATATATAATTAGATAAGAATGCATGATGTTAAGGATAGCAGAATGCCCATCCCTCAGCTCCCCCTGACAGACATGGTGGTTACAAAAACAACACAGTGAATCAGTGCTGTAAATTCACTTACAGAAACGAGGGGGGATCTTTCATTTAACACCAGTTTTTCAGTAGCAAATGGAATCAGCATCTCTGAGCAAAGGCGTGGCAGAGCAGGGGATGAAATCCTGAGGTTCCTTTCATTCCTTTCACGTGGCTGTAACACCACCACTATCTCTGAGGTACAGCTCAAGCTGACACCACTGCCATCACCTCCTCAGTGCTAGGGTACAGCTCCCTGCCCCGGCAGCAGCCTGATTTAGGGTGTATGTACCATGCAGGGGAGGGCCCACGCACGGAGCAGGAGGTGCTGGGGTGTGCTCAATTACAAACATCTTCAGCAGTTCACATTTATTCATAAATCACCATCCTACACACAGAGTTTAGGTTGGTTTAATGAACAGAAGCCTAGAGAGGAAGTTCTGCTGTTCATTTTAAAGAAATAAACCCACAGGTCCTGGCTGTGGTTCTGCAACAGGGGTGTCTACAGTAACATTTCTCAACAAGTTTCTCCTCCTCTTCCCTCTTCAGCCCACCACTTATTCCTGTCTTGCTGCCAAACCATTCTTTCAGTATGTGCATGTCACTGTTTCTAGGACTACATACAGTCAGTTCAACACAAAAACAACCATTTGTCTCTCCTAGGTTTTGTTTCTTTTTGCCCAAGAGGCAGACAGGGTCAGTGATGGTGGACAGCTTCGAGGGCAGCTCAGTCAGCACAGCTGAGAGCAGTTGGCTGCAGAGCAGAGGCAGAACAACAAGGTGACAGCAGGAATGTGCTCCTCAACCTAAAATTGCTGCTGCAGCCGTCATAGGGAGGAACTCTGCTCCCACATGCTCCCCAAGATGAGGAACAGCCCAGAGAGATGCTAGGCAAGAGCCAGAAACAGAAGAGAACAGCTTCTCAGGGGAAAACAGACCTCTCCATGCCTTCAGCACCAAGCAAGTAGTCAGGGTGGTCTGAAATTCTCTATTTTAACCTATGACAAAAGCCATTAACAGTTCAATTATGCACAGTCCATGACCTGCAGGAAATATTCGAGACTGAAAAGAACATGGACAGATAAACATATGCAAGCAGAGAAGACTCACCCCGGTCAGATTGGCTCACCCCACCTCTGAAAACTGAATGAGGAGATCCAAGATGCTTTTCAGAGCTGGGAGGAGAGTTGCAATTGCATCATTTTTCTAGATGAGCCGTGTCAACGATTTAGGCTCTGAGTCAGCCTTGAGCCCGTCAGTGCCCTGCGGTGGTCCCTGGGGCACTGTGCTATTAGAAGTGATGACTCTCACAACAGGCTGCTGGGCAGGATCCAAACAGAAACACGCTTATTAAAGAAAGGAGAACTGCTACTTTATTTTTCAGTGAGAGCAAGAATACGCTCCCAGTACTTTGGGCAACTTCCAGCAGCCAAATGACAGCTAATGTCCGGAATGCTTTCCACTTTTGTCTGGGAGCTTCCAGGATGAGTTAAATAAGACTTCATGTACTCTTATTTCCATCAACATTTCAGAGAAAGAAAAAGCCAGAAATAAATCAGACTTGCTAGAATCACCCTGCGAGCACTACTCACATCTTTCAACTGCCAGGTTTATGCTTCAACCACTAAATCACACTTCAAGTTTGCTGCCTAAAATTGCAGTAATTTCATGAGGAGAAAAAAAATAGTGCTCTCCCCTTCCAGCTTACAATTTTTTTGTGACAACCTATATACCAAAAGGATCTGCATTCAAGAGCAAGAAATAGGGGAGGAAGAATGAAGGGACTTTGCAGATAAAAAGAACTATTTGAAAAGTTCAGCTCACTCTGTTAGGCAGAAGGGAGTTAAGCACACAAATTGAAAAAATATCAATCATTTGTGACCAATTTGCAGCTTCTAATGTTTTTCATCTTGCATACCTTCCAGAGGCTAATCTCCAAACCAAATACTTTTGCATTTGATTACCATCTCAAAAGTCATATGAGTTCTCAGTGAGAAATAAAAGAAAAAGCCAAACATTTACGTGTGTAGACGTAAATTGTAACACAATTGGCAGATATTTACAAATCCAAAGCCCACACACTAACAGTTCACTCATTTTTGTTGGTTTTGAATTAATTTTAACAAATGAAGCAGAAACCACTGAAATACCATATAATGCAAAGTATGACAACCTCCTCATTCATATCTATCACTGAGTCAGCCCACTTCATCCAGGAACTAACATCTAAATGTTTCAGGGTAAGGAAAATCATAAGCCATATGCAACCCTTCAGTGACCTTAACTGCACATAAAACAGGCAAATCTACATTTTTAGGTACTCTATGTATTACACACAGACATAAAAATGCTGTAGCCTTTATTTAAATCATAAAACACTGGTTTACACCCAAATTTCTTCTACTTTATAACCATGCTAAGCCTAAGAATACAGACCTACAAGTCAGAAACAAGGAAGGCAAGGAATAAAATGTAAGTGAAAATGTCTGGTATGTATTTTTGTTAAAATCCACTCCTTAAAATGACTGTTAGCTATTACTGTATTCAGGCATATATATGTTGGACTATACCAATAATTTCAACACAGTCTATTTGCTCAATATACCTCTAAGCATATATAAGCAAAAAGAAACCCCAGATGATAAAATAAGTTGAAATTAATTATAACCAAACAGTCAAAACTTAGGTCTCAAAACACTCTAATTGCTCCAGAGCATTTTTACAAAAAGACACTGAAAGTGTTCAGGGACAAGCACAGGAAAAGGCTTTCTATGTCTTTCACACAAGCTCCCAGCTTTAGACAGAGTTTAAAAAAATGTGTGTGGGGGAGAGAGCAGATCTGCAAAAGTTCAAGAGACATTCAAAGAAAATCAGTGGGGTAAAAGGAAAAAGTGCCCTATTGGGAAGCATAATAAAAGTGTCCTATTGGGAAGCATAATATACACTGTCAGTTGCAGATGTCAAGCACAAATTAAGAAAGCATTAAGATTAGTTTTTATATTTAGACACTAGTTAGTGTCTAAATATGATGAACATGGAAACCAACAATCACTGAACTCTCTACCCAAACCACTGATTTATGAAATCCCAATTTCCTAGACGGGATGACAAAAAAGCACAATAAAGTAAAATCAAAGGTGCAAATCAAACCTCCCAAATATGAGAGAGATTTTACATGTCCTATGAATACTAGATGTCCACTTTAGCAACATCACAGCACTTGGCTCCTCCTCTGAAGCCTCCTCCCGGTTCACCCTGGTTTTATGACCCTGCAGAAAGGATCAAGAGGAGGTCAGTCTAAGGAACAGGGATGGTTCAGTGGATGACACATCAAGGAACTCAGACTGGGGGTCAAGAAATCTCAGAAAAGAGAAGGTACATTCTCATTCTGGCAGAAGTCAAAAAAAAGAAAAGCCAGGAAGCTCATCAATAAAAGCAGGTATTTGTGTCAGTACTCTGAGCACGCAGTATGTCTTGTTCTAGTCAGAAATTTATCTCTTGCACAAACAAGCCACCGTACAAACCCAAGGTAACTGCATCAATACAAAACCCCATGGCACATTCCAGAAACAGAGAGTATAATATTTGCCATATATTTCTTCAATTAGTATGCTTGAAGTTAGTGGGAAATATATGTAAAAAACTAAACTATATATGTAAAAAACTAGTCCAAAGAAACTGTTTAAAAGTTTTCTGACTTCTCCGCTAGGACAGGAAGGAAGTTATAAGAATGGTTAAGACCACTGACACAGCACTGGTGTTTTATCAGAGTATTAATGTTAGCAGATATTTTTAGTGGACCCGAAATCACAAAATTGTGTTTTAAAAAAAGCTTTTAGCATTTGACGGCAGAGAAACACTCACATTCAGCCAAAAAGAGATAAAAATTCATAAGAGAAGTGAGGAATCAGCATACAGTCCTGAAAGGCTTTTTTCTTTTTGTGAACAATTCATAACCAAAAGCTGTGTTTGGCAATACTGCAAGGAAGGTGCAGTAACCCCTCTGATTACTACCATGTTATAAAAAAAGGCTTGGCTTTTTTAAAAAGAGAAAGGGCAGACGAATAAAACTCACTGTTGCCTATCTTCCCTATGCAGTTAGCTATATAGAAACATAGAAAAGAATTAACAATTAGTGAATCATTTATGGGAATAGAAGCAATCATCCCAAGAGGGTCAAACTAGAGAAAACTCTATCTTGAGATCATTCTGACTCAGGATTTACTTCCAATAAAAAGGCACACAATACAGTTTGTGTGTTACAAGTGGTGTCTCCAAATTAGCAAATTATCCAGATTTTAAAGATTTTTTAAAGTCTACCAAGGCAAAGAAAACTACCTACCTAGTTACACAAACAAATTATCAGCAGATGAATTAAAATAGGAGTATTCATAGCATGTAAAATTTCCCATAGTAACTGCCAATGTACAAACTCACAGCCTCCTGTAAAGAAAAGCAGAATAATTTTCCTCATATTTACCTTATGTTGGATAACAACATACCCAGGTAATAACTAAGGCATTTTAACTTACTCCCTGACAACAGTTTGAGCAGCCACCTTCATATGTTATTGTCTAAAAACTAGTGTGGCCATAATTACCATGTTGCTCCCCCGGTGTAAGAATATACATTTATGTTAGAAGATATCTGTGCAGCCTGTGTGCACTGCTGGGGGAGGTGAGGAAACCCTGCTACCAGAAGCAGCTCTGCTCTGTAATCACAAATTCCTGGTGGCTGTCACAGGAGCCTGCACGTATCTGAGGTTTGCCCAGACATTACTAAAGCTCTTTAAACCTAAGAGTCCTTCATTTGACAAGGGGAGCATGGAAAGGGCTGGCTGGATGGCACTGCAAGGAGCAGCACTCGGCCTCCTCTGCTGAATAAGACACCAGCAGAGATCATCCACAACCACCTGGCTGTTTCCTAGCAGAACAGGTGGTTGGTGCATATAAAAACCAGTTTTTCAGGTCTGAACTCAAATTGTATGGTAACCATGCAACAGACCACCCAAGGGTCTGCAGCTGGCCAGCGGTCACAGAGCAGCACAGGGACCCAGAATCAAAGTCTGCTTGGATCCTTCTCAGAGTAAAGGAAAGCTCCTGCTGGGAGCCTCAAGTACAGGGACAGGGACATGGGAACACTGGGAAGCATTGGCCAAATCCTAAAGAACACTTCACAGAAGGAAGATTCAGGGAACAGCATGCTGTATAGTTTGTTTTGCGCTGAGCAGCAATCGCTAGCATCTCCTGGAAAACTGCTTTAATCATTCCCCCCACTACTAGTTCTATGTCTTTGTGACTGTCAGCTATCTCATTCCTCCAAGAGTTAAGTGTTTCTAGCACATGAGACTCCAGAAAAGTTTATTTCAAAAAGACAGAGTGATTTTTATGTTGTGGGCATTTGTTCCTAAGGTCCAGGCTGAGTGAGGGGCCTTCAGAATTGGTGCTTTAGTTATTTTTCTTTATTTATACCAGTAAATGTATATGCCAATTATATGCCATGTATATGCCAATATTTATACCAATAAATGTATCTTCACATATCCACATTTTTATTGGCAGCAGAGGACACCAGGAAAAGCCTAACCATGAACAATGCAATTTAAAACAAGTACAGGAGAATGCATTTCCAAATACAGCTGCCTGCACAAAAGTAGGACAGAAATTAATTCAACATGTAAAACAAGTGTTTAATGCTACTCTGATAAACCAGTTTAGCTACAACTACATCCAAAATCCCTGTGGAAACATGCTTGATAAATGGCTATAAAATACCGAGTCAATATAAGAAAAGAGCAACACTTATTTCTTGCCTAAATCTGTCCAGAATCTTGAAAAGCAAAACTTCCCCTTTTATTCTCCCAATATAAGATTCATTAATTGCAATTTAATCTCCTTTATCTAACAAGATTGTTAAGTAATTGTTGTGCACCTGACCAGAAGCAAATGACACCCACATGCAGTTCTGCTCAGACTGCCAACCTGTGTCACTGAATTGTGTTCTACAACTCCACAGGTGAACTCTGAGCACGAAACACATCAGCTGGCTGGGGAAAATAAAAAAGCCTGTGTGGAATTTCGCCTTCTGTGGCACTGTAAAACCTGCATCAAACTGTTTTTACAAACTACCTCCACTGGGCTTTTCCTATTTCTTTGAAAGCTAAATGTGATATTCCTACTGTTATCAAATCAAGTTCTCACTTTTCAGAGCAACTCCTAGTTCTGAGTATCTTCAACAGCTGTGAATTTTGTGTATGTGCAATAACACTGCAGTCTCAACCAAACCACAATATACATCAACTCAACTGTTGCTGTAGCACTGCAAAGAATCTTCTGCCTTATTTTAAAAGTGCAGCATCCTGAGGGAGAAGGGAGTGAGTGGCTTGTAATTGTTACAATTAGCAAGCTAAAAATAAAAAGTAAAAACTACTAAATTCAAAACAGGATACTCCTCAAGAACTTGAAAAAAAAAATACAGATGATTTTTAAAAAGCACGATAGTGAAATATTTTTACATTCATATCCTGCTGTCCCCGTAAAGCAGCTGAACTGAGCTCACTCAAGAAATACTGAAATTGGCATAACAATTCAACTGGCATTACCTCCAACCAAAGCACAGTCCAGGTCACTTTTCCAGCATGTTTTCAGAAGTGTAACTTACTATTTGGATAACCAGGAGCCCAATTTTACAGTGCAGCCACCACTGACAAGGAGGGAACTGTCCCCCAACCTGTCTCTCTAGAAGTTCAACAATACATTCTGGCCACTTCCTCTAGCCTGGCTGTTCTGTTCTTACAGAGGAAAAAAATTGTACTTAAAAAATGCTTATACTATAAAAAAATTTGCGTTCTGTCCATTTAGCTTCATGAATCATCTCTGCAGCAGGTCAGATGAGCACCAGTGCTGACTTCAGCACGGGGTGGAAGCACAGGGGCAGGAAGTGAACACGGCTCCTGGCTTTTAGTGACAGCTGCTCCTTGAGCCAGCTTAGCTGTGCCATAAAAATCACAGCCTTCAGTGCATTTACTCCTGTGTTCATATTCAAAGTCAGATATTTCTGAAAAAAACACCCCACTTTTTATCCTAACATAATTAGTCATTGTTGCATAATAAATGAGCAGAAAGAGATTTAAAGTTTCCAGGACATTCCCAAAAGAGGCTGTGTCCTCCTGTATATACACAAGACCTTGTTGGAAAAAAAGAAAAATCATTAAATTAATGAACAAGGTGGATACTTCATAACAGCAAAATTGGGCCCAAAACCCCCAAAACTCAATCTGCTCACAAGAATTCAAAGTGACTGGTAGTTATGTTAAATCTAGAGGAGTATAAATTTTAACCTCAAAACTGAGTTCCTGATTAAATTATGTTATTAATACCTACATATATCTATCACATTTTCTGTTATTTGTATCAGTTTATTCCAATAAACATGTATCTCACAAATATATAAATGTTTGTTTTCTTGGCATCTTCACAGCTGAAGCTGCCAGCAAAGGAGGAGCAGGTCAGGCAAAGAGTGTCAGGAAGTGAGAAAGTACCGATAGTGGTACCCCAACTTCCTCTCAAATGAGAAAATTGAAACCAAAATTCAGTTCTGCTACTGCAACTTATTTTTTTGATTTATTCCCATATGTGCTCAGTAGCAATAACAGGGAAAAGGAGACAGACACACAGAAAACCTCCACTGCAAAGTTCATCCTCTTTCAACTTGACCCAGTCTGGGTTTTTCCCCACAGCCTGACTAAGTCTGAGCTTGTTTGAGCAAGCAGGTCCTGCCTGAAATACCGCAACAGATGGGCTCGGGTTGACATGAGACAGATGCTAAGAATATCTGGCATTTAAATGATCAGGGCTTTATCACCCATTGCCATTAATTTCAGCTGAGTTTGAATAAATGTCAGTGAGTTCAGTCTGTCCCAATCCACCTTTGTGAGCTCCTTCCCAGCTGCACTCCTTACCCAGCCCTTCAGAGTGCTCTGTCATCCCACTGGAACGTTTGCTCCCTCACCATGTTGGTTGCTTGGATGGAAAACAGTTTTCAAGCAAGAATTAGTCACTGCTAGGTGGATTGATCACCAGCTCGTGCTTTCAAAGAACCCCCACTGTGAACATATATTTTTATATAAAAAAAAGAAGGAAATGCCCCAAACTGGACATTAAGTAAATTATTAAGTAATGACTAACACCCAGGCTATAGTACAAATGAAGAGCATCTTACTGCAATATTTTATTCAAATCATTGAAATGCTAAATCACCATTATTAGTCATAACAAATATTCATGGAGTGAAAAGTAATGACCTAAACCAACAACTATATAAATAAGCTATTTCTACATTTGTCTACCTATAAAAGACTATGTAGTCTCCTTCCTTGAAATAAAGCACGCAGTCACAAGACCTGACAACTTTATCATGGCCCTTTAAAGCATTTTTGTATTGATTCTATTATGAGACTATTCTTGTGGCTTTATAACAAGCCATTTACAAGGCAGCATCATTTTTAAAAAAGAATTTATTGCTATGCTTGCTGAACACCTCAAAAAAATGCATTCCTTTCCTCGTGGGCTGAATGAGAACTTGCATGTCACACAGTACTTGTCTCTGCATCCCACAGAACAGAAGGTGGGGCAAAGCCCTACCACTACTCTTAAGCAATGCAGGACACTGGAGAATGAGCCTGAAAATTACCTCCTTCAATTATCTTTGCCAGAAGGCCCCAGCAGCAACCTGAGCAGAGCAAACACACAGACACTGCAGTGAACAAAGCACACACGGAGCACTGGGGCACTGGAGGGAGAAGCTGCCAGAAACAGCCAGCTCTGCTCAAAGAAACTTGTCACCTTTCTCTGACTTACACCAGCTGCAGCCTTGGTAATCTTTGTTACTTCTGTTTTTAACTGGAATCATTATTTATTCGCTTTAGTTTTGCGCCCAGAGACAGAAGTTAAACACACCCTGTTGGTTCCTTCTCTCTAATTACAGACCAGAAGCTACTTTTAATGCTGAAAAGAGGATTAGAGAACAGCTGTTAAGAGAGGAACGTTTTGGCCATTAGCTGTGAAGGAAGCTCTTAGGAAAAGTGGTGTATACAGCCCTGTTGTCGCAGGAGAGCCAGCTTTGACTCTGTTTCTTCTTTAGAGCACAACAGACCTGAAGCCTCTGAACTGTAGGGCCTGTGCTGTAAAAATCAAACCAGCAGCTTGGCTGCTACAGAGCAGGAGGTTTGTTTATTTTTTATAAAAGTGCTACTGAAGAGAAACCCCACAAAACAAAGCTGTTTGAAGGGCACGTTTTGACACATGTCATAATTCCAAGGTACTGAGGTAAAGCAATGCTTTTGTGAGAAAAGGAACAACAGCCCCAGGTTCTACTTAAATTCGGCTGTTTATCTTTGAGTAACCCAGACAAAACCATTCCACCTTTCACACCTTAACTCTACTAACTCTGAAAAGTAGCAACCTACACGTGGTATGCAGGAAACATCACTACAGCATATTTATGCTATCATATGCTATTATTAAGCAAAGAAAAACACTTCCAAAGGAAAGATCCAATGTATGGCTTGGCCCCTTGCCTGCATGTATGGACTACCCTGCTGCTCAGCACCACAAGACAGAGCCTGGATCCTACTTGAGGAGCCTCAGGAACACAGGATGGTGTTAGAGGGGAAAGCCAAACAAAAACAGTTACTTGAAGTGATTTCCAAGTATCCAGAAATTATAATCATATAATAATTATAATTATTTTTATAATGAGATAAGAGTGTTGTAAAATTTCTAATTTTTTAAGACAGCTTTTTTTTCCAGGTGAAAAAGTTGTGATCTTGTAAGTAAGAGTAGGAGAAAATCTGAGATCAATGTCTTTACTGTTCTCAAGACGCAAAATATAAAATTTATTTTTTAGCAAACACAAGACAGACTCTTTATGAAGTCTGCTGTAATGGCCTGAGGAAGAAGTTGCACTTCCTTATTGTAAAACAAGATGATCTGACTGCACAGTGCTTACAAACTATTTCACACTGAAACATCCTGTCAGTTTAGCAAATAATCATCTTGAAACTTTGCAGATTCCGGTTTAACAGATTATCACCCTCTTTATGCAGTATTCAGCCTTTGAAAGAACCGCTTATCTCCTTGAATGGCGCTTTAAATTTGAATATTGTGTGGGTTTTATTAGGGAAGAAAAGAGAGACCTTTGGCTCAGCCAGGTCCTGGCTTTCATCTGAAAAGCCCTGTTGGTTTAAGGAAGGTCTGTAACTCTTTAGCAGCGTGCCCAGGATTTTGGAGCTGCTGGTGAGCTCAGCTGTTTGTCAGAGAGCGCCAAAGAACAGCAGAGAGCAGCGAGTGGCAGCAGTGGCCGAGGCTCCCCTGTGCCCCTGACCCTCCCGTGGCACTCACAGCTCATCCCATGCATGGTCTACTGCTCCCACCTCAGCTCCCAGGCTGACTTCCTAGGACAACAAAACCCTCCTCGATTTACACAAAAAGTTATTTCTATACAGAAAAATACCAAATGATACTTCCAATAGGGAACCTTTGCAGACGCTGAGTGCAGTTTGACTATTACATTGTATTAATCTGAAACAAATCCAGGTAGTCTGGATCCTTTTTCAGAAAGATAAAACATACCATCAACACAAACTCTAAGACTGAGGGAGCAATCACTGGATGAAGTATTTCACCCTATGTTTTACAGTCTTCATAATAAGTTAAAATCAGAACAAGCAATTTTGATATATTCTGTAACGTTAAACCCAAGTCAAAATGTAACACTATTGAAATTTAAGATTTCAATTCAGAGATTTTATTGTAATTGCATGGTGAATACCGTCTTTTTCTTTTTTTTTTAATCTAAGAGCAACTGGCAATTACACAAACACCCACCTTAACAGAAAACAGTGATCATCATCTCTAGGCTTACACCTTAAACTAATTAGCTCTCAACCAGCACCTGCTCTTTCACTTAGCACAAGCCATGAGAACATAAATACCCACGTACATTAGGGAATGAGGTCTGCCCCTTGTTTACTCTTAATGGTGTTGACATTAGCTTCATTAAGAAAAATTTAAGAAGTTTAATGGCTGCTTTACAAGAACCCCCAATGACCCTAATTGCTGTTCCTAATGGCTTCTGGAAGCAAAAATAACATGCTATAATGGCCATTAGAAATCCATATTGGCTTACTGTTTTCAGAGAGGTATTGCACATATCCCTCAGTTTCTGTTTCACACTTTGGGTAGGGGAAGCTGGCAAGGTGTGGTGCCTTTGGCAAATACTGGTTTTAACGTCACCCACTCCAATGAAGAATGTTTTCAGAAGTACTTCATTCAATATAGGCACAAACATACCATGAGTGCACTGTATCACACCTCAACACATTCTTTATCCACCTATAGGGAATCATAAAAAACGTGTCCAGATCAGGACTTCAACATTTGAAAGATCAGGATACCTAAACAAACAATGAGGCCCCTCCAACACACACAACAACCATACCCCACTCTTTATTTGTTTACTTCTGACCTAAACACAAGCCTTAAACCCTCCTGGAATTTTTCTCTTTCTCTCCTGGAATCCCGCTTGCATAAAAATCGTGTTGGAAATTAGTCTTATTAGTCTTTAAAATATACAATAGCTACAGAATTTCTATAGAGTACTTTTCCTTTTTAGACATAAAGTAAACAAGTTCATATCTCTTTTTTCTTTTTTTTTTGAGGTGAGTTCCTTTTAGAAGTTCCCAGGTCCCTCGTTTCTGTTAACAAAAAAACCCATTCCATCACGAATCTTAGCAGAAAGCAGTAAGGTCACTAATGTGGGTATATTTACATCCTATTTCCCACTATGAAGAAATTTTCATATTGCAGTGCCCAGAAGCTTTACTTCCTGTAATAAATCTCTACCACTTCATCATCAAATCCAAAGTTTTTAGGTACACTTGTGGATTTTCCCCACCTTGTGTTTGCACAGCACTTAGCATGGTCTTGGGCCACAACCAAGTGTGTCAGGCTCTCAGTAATACAAACAAAATAGAACACATCTGACAGGAGAAAAACAGACTTCTATGCTGAACCAAATTCTAACATTACACTGCATATTTACTTTGTGTGTCCAAAAAGGGTTTCGAAGTGTCTCTGCCCAGTTCTCAGAACTTGTGTTGACCACATCCTTACTGCTTATGGCAGGAGTCTCAGGCTCAACAGACTTCAGAGTGGTCCTGGGTCATTGCTGATGATATGCTCCTGTTCTAGGATATCCTTCACCTGGCACTGGCAAACATCAGATCCCAGCAATAGTGATCCAACTCTGTGCTTTATGTTTTAAAGCGTTTTAACCTCTTTATTAACACTTGTCATTAAAATGCCATAACACATCCCATGGAGATTAGAAATACCTTACCTGTTCAGCAGTAAAAAAAGACACAAACCAAACTTCTGCTGGTATTTCAAGCTCGCTCTGGTTTTTAAGTACCTCCTTCAGCAGTTTAAAGCCCTATTGTGCTAAAAAAGTGCGATCCAAAAGACCCTCTAGTAAAAAGCAGCCAGCTTTTGGCTTTTGAGCACAAAAGACAACCCCAAACTTCTCCATTCGTGCGCCAATGCTCAGGCCTCGCAGCTTTACCAAATCCGCCTTTTCTGAGCAAAATAAACTTGGAGAAGAGGTTTATGGGCCTCAACACTTGTTCACCGTTCCCAAGTGTATCAAGTGGTGTCATATGAGGCAGTAAATAACCATTATACGGGACACCTATCGAGTCTTCGACTCCTCATGTCGTGCTCCGCACACCGCGACCCCCGAGCCCTCCTCCTCCTCCTCCTCCCGGGGCATCTCCCCTCCCGGGACGGTCTCTCACCTGCGGCCGGCGGAACAGCAGCGGCTCGGGGCTGGGGCTGGGACCGGGCTCTGCTTCTGCTTCTTCTGCTCCTCCTCCTCCTGCTCCTGCCGCCGCCCGAGGTGTCTCTGGGGCCCGCGGAGCCTCCCCGGCGCGGCGAGGGCGGGACCGCGGCGGCATCGCCCCTCCTGCCTCTGCCTCTGCCTCTCCTCGGGCACGGGGAGCGCCGGGCACCGCCGGGGCATCGCCCCTCCTGCCTGTGCCTCTCCTCGGGCACGGGGAGCGCCGGGCACCGCCGGGGCATCGCCCGAGGGGCTCTCTCTCACCGTCAGGGGCTCCCCCTCCGCTCTGCCCGGCTCCGGCTCTGCAGCACCCCGTCCCGCACAGCTCGGGGCAGTCCGTGTGTCCCCCATCAGCGATCGCACTGTACAGCGGTGGAAACAAATTTCTGCCCAGGACTCTGAAAAATACAGGAGTTTACGGCCAGCTTTTTTACATCTGGCCTCTACTGCGGTGGCTCTGGCAGGTCTCCCAGCCTCGTCACAGCCAGGCTGCACCCGGGGATAGTGACCTGACCAGCTGCACCCGGGGACAAGGGACTTGAGCATCGTTTAAGCCACCCCAAGGCACCGGGGTCCCATTGCTCCACTGACTTGTGTCCCCCAGACTGTTCTGTGGGAGTTTCACTGGGCTGGCAATGATTCCTCAGAGCATCAAGCCTTGAACATATGGCCACTTAACTCAGACGGAGCCTGGCTCTACCCCACGTCAAGTCCGATGCAAAGCTCACTGGAGGCAAGAGAAAGAAATGCTTTATTTCCGTGGATTTTTGGATTAAGCTTATCTGGTGAACTCTCAGTCACTGGCAACCACACACAGCCCATGGCAGGCAGGCGTGTGCCCGGCTACCTGCGGTCACAACCACGCGTTAGTCATCCACGGACGTACCATTGCTGCAATAATGCCTTAGTAACTAAATACAGTCTGTATTTGTGTCCTGCCAGCCAGCTGGTGCTTCCCCCTCTCAGCAGGCCCGAGTGATGTGCTTGAATTGACTCTCGGAGGGAGCAGCAGCTCAGTGCACACACCACAGGCACGACAGCTTTATGTGGCTCTCTAAGCTCCTGGTCCAATATTGCTGGGAAAATAGGAAAAGCTGTGCCGTCTGGGACTGCCAAGCCATTAGGGTGATTTCAGGCTGTTAAGGCTGGGAATTTTGGAAAGGAATTTAAATCCAGTTTCAGCAATGTGAGACAATAGATAAGGAACACAGCAGAAGTGGTTACGTACCTGAGGCACAGGACTTGTGTAGCAAGTGAACTGGACTCTGCTCTTCTGAACCCTGCCCTGTAACGTTTATGTGCACTCTTGAGCAAGGTACCTAATCATACCTTGGTCTTCCCATTCCTGTTTTGGATGTAGTGTCCAAAAGCATTGGAAATTAGAGGTGCATTCAGATGGAAGCAGCGCACAGGCGACTCAGATAATTTCTTAGGGGAGAGGAGAAGGATCTTCCAGTAAAATGATTGTTAAAAAGAATTGTCTTCACTGGAAGTTGGATTAGATAACAAGATTTAAAAACTGCAGGAAATGGAAAATACATTTTTTCTGCTGAGATCATAAATGGAGTAGTTTCAGAACAGATGGACTCAATTTATCACTTCATCAAAATTTTGTGGACCTTCCGAGTACACAGATTGCTTAACATCATTTCTGTATACCCACAAAAAGTATTTGCTATCCCAGAGTAAAATCAAAAATTCCTGCATGATTCAACACGACTGACATTGTGGGGTTTTTTAATGGCAGCAGCTCCAAAGCATTCCAAGTGCTTTATGTATACTGCTGCGCAGATTACTCTTTAACTATCAGCAATTACTGTAACACATTTTTAGTAAAAAAAAAAAAAAGATGTAAAAACAAAAAAAATAAAAAACACAAACGGAAATTAATATCCAGTTCCCTGCGTCCTGCCTATGTTACATACAGACTTCCCCCATTCTTTTTTCTGCTGCTAGTGTTTCTCTCAGCGCCGGCAGCTGAAGCACAGCCAGGGCTGGTTCTTCAAGCAGATGCTACCACCCCTTACTGGAGAGCACCTGGCACTGCTGGGAGCCTGCTCAGTGCCACCACCCAAGTACAAGACTCTGTCCTGAGTGAGAAAAGTGAGAGCATCTCACCTGTGCTTTTAGTGGCTTATCTTTTTGCCCTGATAAATTGATCTAGAATAAATTTCCTGTGCATATGTGTTAGCTGCAAGTGTCGAATACTGTGGAAATGTAGCCCTTCATTGGAAGTCCATCTGAAATGTCCAGGTTTGAATACAGCAATCCCTAAGGTTATATTTGCTTCTGTGGAAGTGTTCTTCACAGACAAGCAGCCATTATTATTTTCAAGCTCTTGCTTAGAAAAATATCCAACAGCTCTACATTGATATGTGCATATTGAGTGTATAAAGTCAGAGTATTAAACACACAAATCTAATCTTTCTCAAGATTGAACTTGATAACTGTACCATAAATAGGTTTAGAGTTTTAGTTAAAATGCAACACATTTGCTGATAAAAATCTAATAAAATAAAATTTTTAGTTTTCTGTTTAAAGTATTCATAGATAGGATGTTTAAAACAAATGTAGTTGTAAAGTGAGTTATAGAGCATTACAGGAGTCTGTTCTGTACAATTCAGATGTGTGCTTCAGTAGAAACTGCCAAAGTACCCAGGGCCATGAATCACTATGAAACAGAGAAAGATCACTATTTTTAAAAGAAGCAGAGATAGAAAAACATTGTAAACTTCAAGTATAATTCTCATGTGAGGGGTTTACATTTTTCTCTTAGTAAGTCACCGTGGGTTGAACCTGCCTTCAGTTTGTGCATGCTTGTACTATTCATAGTAGGAAAGGGGATAACAGCATTTGGTTCTAAATCATTTTATTTGCAAAATGTTTCAATACTCAGATTTTCAGTGGCTCCAATAAATGAGTCAGCTAGGACTCAGAGGATGGTTGCTGATTAAATGAATATGTGACAAAAGCAAATTAGAAATATAGTTACAACCTCAGAAAATATTATTTTAAACCTACAGGAAAAATTTGAAAATTAATATAGAGCAGACTGTTTTGTGGGTTAGACATTATATAAAGCAGCACAATATTTTAAGTTGAGCTTGTAAAATGAGCAGGTAGACTTTTAATATCTTCATTCCTTTTAAATATTCCTTTGACATCCTGTAACACCACAGCAGGGTTCTAGGGTAGTGTGCTTCACCATGCTGCCTTTTTGTAGTTCCTCAAATACCCACAAACAGTGACCATGACAACCTTAATTTCTGCTTTTCTTCACTAGTTTCATGATTCTGATTCAGAAAGCCAGAAATAAAATGTTGTTTTTAATGAACTCTACAGTAGAACATATTTATTAGAATATTGTTTGTTTGTTTGTTTTGGATGAGATTTAGCATCTATTTACCAGCGTGCATCTGCACACACTCCACTCTCTTTGCCCACTGATCAATTTAGAGAATGAGACAAACAACTTGAGTAAATTATTTGCTATTTCCTGTAAAGATATCTAATAATAGAACAATCTCAACGAGCTAGGCACGACATGCTTAGGAAGGATGTAGTAAGACATTATTTTCAGCTGCTACCTTGCTGTCACCCTCATTTACAGGGCAATATTAGAATCAATTGCTGAAGACCATTAGGTTTATGCTGCTAAATGCAGGACCACCTCACTGCATCAGCCTGGCTAAAGAGAAGGCAGAGTTTCACTGCTGTTACCTGGTTTGCATTTTTGGCTCTTGGATCAATTGAACAAACTTTGGGGAATAATTTGCTGCTTTCTGAAAACACAGTAATAGATGTCATACATGCTTCTTTAAGGACATGAAGAGCTGTTCAGGTCTCTCATCCTATTTGTTATTTGTTTGAAAGTTGTCACAGACTCTCAGCTGACTTGGAAAGACAATCATGTTTTCTAGCATTCCAGATTACTTTCAAGTCAGTGGGACAACAGTAATTTCCCCAAAGAAAACTTCAAGCTCACAGCACTGGGAAATGATAATTAGGGAAGGTACCAACAATGCGAAAAAGTGTGTGACTGAGGAGCTCATGCAGTGTTTCCTGGAGGAACTGAAGGACTTAGGAATACAAGTCCCTCCACCTGCAGCTCCAGCTCCTGGGCTGGGAGGTTTTGTTTGACTTCTTGGACTAACAACCAAAAAAAGGCCCACATCTCCTCTCTTGTTCATGCTTAAGATTCTATCTCCAGAACAAGAAAATGCATTATTCCTTGGAAAATCAGTGCCTGGTTAATTGCTTAAATCATTTTACCTGTACTTGCAGGTGTGATTTGTACTGAACCAAGGGCTAGAGATCAGACTGGGCTTTAAATCTTTCTGTATACTCAAGCTGACCTGTATTAAAATGGAACATTTTCTTCTAGAAATTTAATTACTTTCAACAATGACAGAAGATCTGGTCTGTGGCTTCCTAGAAAACTGTTAGATGGTCTTTATTGAGGAGTCACTCTCTTTATTAATTGGTAAGTTACACAAGAAAGGAAAATAAATGAAAGGAAGGCCATTTCCCTATTAGGTGCCCTAACGCTGCAGGTGGAATTTGTCACAAAATGGAAGATGTTATTGATTGAAAGAACACAGAAAAGAACAGATCATTTTATGTTCACAGTGAATGATGAAACTATTTAGCTAACTGTTTTCAATTTGCACTTTCAGTATCTCTGCATTAGTAGCCAGGAGGGTATACTGGAAAGAAAAGAAAAATACTTTGGAAAAATCAGCAAGGAACAAATGGACCAGATATACCATTAGGAGAAAATGCTCTTACATAAATTGGAATACAATTCTAGAACACAAAGTTCTAAAAGAACCCACTAGGGAACATGGATTTACTAAAAAAAAACAAAACAAAAAACCACCCAATCCTGTTACAAATCACTTTTAAAAGTGTGTGGACAAAATTCATCTGATTAAATCAATGTAGCCCTATTATAGTGAAAGCAGTGAAGTAAAAAAAATTTCTATTACCTGAGGATGTAGCCTCTCATATTATCTCACTGAGCTTATTTTGTGCTCTTACTTCTTGAAGGTTAGTTTATTTAGATCACAATGGGGAAATACAAAGACACTACGGGATGAAAAGGATCTTATAGAAATAAGTACATTATTTTATAAGTTATTCCTCCTGCGCACCATGAAAAATTTTGAAAAGGAAAATGCAAACATGCACTGAAATAAGAGAGAATGAAAGATTTCTACCCACTGTTGAGTTAGCCATTCATTTTTCTGACTGAGAATGTCTTTTCACAGTTACTGATTACCAGGTAACCACAAAAGAGCTGGATTCAAGATCCACTATGGTGAAGAGGGAAAAAACCCAACCCAGCCTTAATCAGTCTCCTACTTAAGGCAAGAATGAACAACAGTCCTGTTTGGAAATAGGTCACAAGAGGAGGGAAATGCAAACAGCAACTATTAATGCACATTTCACCTAAACCATGTATTTTTGTAAGAAAAATATTTCTTCACGCTCTTGGTGCAATAATCTGTTATGCATAGACCATCCAAGATGGATTTGTTTGAGGATTTTGGTTTTGTTTTTTTTATGATGGGAGCTTTAAGTTCAGAACAGATATTTTTGTGTTACATTGCCAGGCAGCATAAATGAGCAATTTGAACCAGGATTATTTTCAGATTTCGCTGTCACCAAACCTAGCACAACAAATGAACTTTGGACCTGGGAAAATGCAGCTGAGAGTGCAGATTAGTTTCACTAATAGCTATTCAGAAGCATTTGATAGCTTAATGATCTTTAAGCTCAAGAGTCAAACAT
The DNA here is from genome assembly GCA_013396875.1 of Vireo altiloquus. Classification (NCBI taxonomy): domain Eukaryota; kingdom Metazoa; phylum Chordata; class Aves; order Passeriformes; family Vireonidae; genus Vireo; species Vireo altiloquus. The sequence continues at coordinate 1,180,534 of VZRF01000187.1, forward strand.
TGCTTCATACAGAAGCAAAAGTCGTTTTATATACCCGCACAAGAGCATTTTATTTATTTTAAACAAGCAAAGCACTCACCAAATCTGCACTCAAGGTTCCTCAGATTTCTCTACCACCACACAAATGCATTCTTTACAAGCCAGCTCTTGCATACAGTCAAGTGGTTTTTTCTGGCAGAGTTTTGCACTATGGGAAAGTAGGACTTCATTATACGAAAAGACTAAAAAAATCAGCCTGACATCCCAGCATTAGATTGTTGAATAATTTACACAGAAACCAGCTTCAAATATGGATACATGAGGGCTAAGGGGACATATTCCTGCTTCAGCCTGCTCAAAGGCGTTTTGGTCTATTTTCCTTTAAAGAGCCACTGTAGCAGCAGGAAATACCCTTCTTAAAGCACTAATGATCTGCATCCTTTGTGCTTCACTCTAACCTGTTGGACAGGATTTGGTAAATGTCACACTTAGCACCAAAAAACAAAGGGTGGGCTCAGAGTTGAAAAAGGATTAGGAAACTCAATGCAGCAAGTTTCAAATGTCAGGAGCTATTTAAACCTGCTGCAGAGCAGAGACACCTTCAAGAGATTCACTGCTGAAGTAATTCAGTATCCCACAGGTGATGTCTGAGCAGAGGGACCAACCAGAAGCCCCACAGTGCCTCATTTTCATGCATGTTGGAAGGAGAAAGATGGAATTCCTCCAAATGGCTTTTATGCGAAGGATACACAAGATTTTTCATCTTCTACCTGAATGATTTTCAGAATGCCATCAGCTTTTAACAATTAATGTACAGCAAAATAAATTTCACATTCTTTTTCCTGCCCAGTCTCATCCATATTCTGCCCTGCTACAGGAAGGAGCAAATGGGAACAGGCCATGAGTTGGCTATTGCCAAGAGAAAGGCCCATGGAACAGCACGGCCAAGGTGCCCAACAAGGGCACCACACTTCTCTCATAAGTTCTTGGAGTCCACAGATTGATGAAATGATCATGGTGGGCCAACCACAAAATACACACTGATTTAAAATCAAAGCTTTTTAAAAATAACTGATCTAAATTTTAGAGTAATCTAAAATGTACATTAATTTGATCTAGCACAACCATGCCCAAGTAACAGCCACTTTCTGGCTTTCTATTTTCTTTTCAAGCAGAAACTTCGGGCTTGTAAAGACTCAATAAAGCCATTCCAATTTTAATTTCCACGTTACACCGGACACTAAGTAACTTGCAAAGGATTCTTGGTGTTGGATATTTCTTTCCTTGGTATCATCTCAAACATCCTAACAATCAACTCTGAAGGTTAGTTCTTTAGGCTCAGAGCAAATTACTACAGGGAAGAGCCTAATAGTGCTCTAGCACAGGAAAATCTACAACCATGATGAAATTAGAACATCACAAGAACAGAAAAGCTGTTTTCAACTTGTAGACGAAACAATGAATGATGTATCTGTCAGAACTGCCAGTAAATGATTCCTGGAAATACAGTCAAGACACACTCACATTTAGGTTGCTGCACCCAGAATACATTTTTGAGAAAAATTTTTGAAACCACTACAAATTAGGTAGAATATAAAGCTCTCAAAATCTGCACTTTCAAGACAACATATTTTAAGACATGCTAAACTTGATTACTAGAAAATTATTTTGCATCGTTAAGCAGAAGAATCAAGTTCTAGGAATCAGCAGAATAATCACTTTTTACCCTTTAAGAGTAGCTGGAATAATTTATTTTTTGTTACAGCCTCTAAATAGGTAAACATACTCCCTTCTTAAGTAATTACACACTTTATTTCCTATAGCTTTTCCTCTTTAGGAAATAAAGTTGGGAGTCAAACATTCTTAAGATCTACCATGAGTTTTAACGTCCATCAAGATGTCAAATGACTGACTGCATTTATTTGCAATACATTTGCTAGGTAAGACTATTTTCTAACCAGCTGCTCACATTATATCTGGGATACACTCATGATAACTCCAGATATAAAATGGAAAAGGTCCATTTTGAAAGTACATTAAAAAAGTTGCCACCAGACACTAGACAAATTTTCTTAAGATTAAGCTCTAAGAAAACAATTTTTAGTGTTTAAAAACCTGAGCTGTAAGTTCTGAAGAAACAGAATCAAGTCATGTCTCAAAAGGAAGATTTACTTACATTTCAGCTTCTTTTCTGCCGCAAGGGAGAACGACTGACAATTAACAAATACACAGATCTTTAACCATAAACACCATTTGATCCATTTTCTTTTCAATTAAGATTCTCAGCAAATAATGTCAAACAGGAAGATATATAAACATTTCAGGTTATCTATGTATTTTCAATGGTCTGTGGTGGACTACCAGAACTTGCAGTATGTGCACATCTCCCAAGGAAGGACAACAAGAACACACTTCAGTAACATCAGCCATCCTTCAGAATTGCTGAACATGGATTTTAGCTGGAAGCAAATCCAATTAACTCTTGCATAGTTCTACACAACACCCCCTCAACATGGCACCCCAAAGCCAAGTTTGGAAGAAAAAGAAAATGGATTCTTCCACAGGTTTGCTATGTATTTGAGGATGAAAATTAGACAAAAATCATACATTAAGAAACTTTACAACACATGTATTATCTTCCATTTATTCTCAGGCTTACGGACTGTGCTCCAGCTCTCCTGAAAGGAAAAAGAGCAGACCAAGGGCACCTGAAAAAAATCAGCTTCCAAACTCCAGGCAGAGGGGCCCAGGACTCAGCTGGGGAAGGACTCCAACACTACGAAAAATGTTACTCGAGTAACTCTTTCCACAGTGCTGTGAAGGGGAAGACAGGGTGTCAAGAATGGTGATAAACTGCAGTAGTTAGATTAAACATTTATTTTTTTCATATATTCACAAAATCTTCACAAAAGTATTGAAACTCAAAAAGGAATTAGACTTGAGTCAAATACAGAGATGAAATGTACAAGACAAATGAGCAGGCAAACTAAAAGGTCTTGAAAGTATTTTACTTCAGATTGAAAAACGAACAGTTCAACTGTTCCGTTTAAATAAAGTTTTGCAAGATATACAGTATTTTATGAATACAATGCTGGTCATTTGAGGCAATGTAAAATACCTCAATTTTTCCTTCATGCTTTTTTTTTTTCTTTTTTTTTTCTTTTTTTTTTTTCTTTTAGAAAGATACTGTTTACCAAAAAGAAACTTGAGCAGTCCAGGAAAAGCTATTTTCCATTAAATTTATGAAAACCATAAATTGAGGCAAACCTAAGATTCCCAATGGAATCAAGATTATCTTCCCGCTACCACCACCTTAAAATTATCACATGCTTATTGGAACACTAATATCTGCACCCTAGGAGTACATTTGCTTTCAACAATGAGGGTGATTCTTTTAAAAACACTTCAGTGTGGTAAATGCGATACAGATCTTTGCAAGTATTAAGTTTTGGAACAGTTTTGCTAATAGCAGCTAACAATACTGGATTAATATAATTTATAAATAATTGTTCCCTAAGCGGTGAACATAAGTCTACACATTCACAATAATCTAAAACAAAATAAATAGTGACTATGCATAATGTGGTACAACTTTTACTAGTTTCTATGAAGAAAAGCTGAACATCTTGATAAAATTATCTGATCAAATTAAAATATGTCTCTAAAGATTTTAAAAAAATTGTCAAATTAACATCACTTAAGCTTAGTGTTGGAGTACATGTTATGACTTTCTGTCTTTTTGGAATATATATATTTTCCTTTTTGAAGTAAAACACTTTAATACATTGAAAATGTTTATTAATTTAAGTGATGATATCGGTTCTGGTCTCATTTTACTTTAAAAATCATTGCACACATTAGTGCCCATAAAGGTCAGGTTGGTCTGTAGTACTCTGTAAATGTAGTTTCTCAGAGCTAACAGTACTTTTTATAAAAGCATCATCTCAGAACTGCTGCATTTAATACAGCCACGTACGCCAAGTACAGACTTTCCTCTTTACAGAAATATGTGAAAGTAAATGCCACTTAACTCTCTACCACTGAAGTGTCCCAACTCCTGTTCCAAACTATGCCTGTGAGTGCAATTTTACATTTCATTCGCATTCATGGCATCAAAGGTACTGCAACCTAGACTTGTGATGTGACTGAACCACACACGTGGAATTTCAATGAAATGAGAACTAGGTCAATGAAGAAATATTATGAGATATGAAAGGTTTGGGTCTTTAAGGCAATACAAAGTATATTTCATTATTTGAAATTGTTTCATTTTGAATAATTAGGTGTAAATATAAAAATGCCTAAGAGGGGAGTGAGAAAAAAATACTTTAATTGTAAAATTTACTTAAAGCTTCAACAGTTATCATCTCCTACAGGAGTTAGCAAAAATATAAAAGACAAAAAAACCCAGACCTGGAAGGGGGAGGAAAGGCACAAACAAGGAGGTATGGGATTAAAGCAGCCCAGGAATGCAAACGTCTGTAACAAACTGAGTTTTGTTGTTTTGTTTTTTTTAAACCAAAAAAAGAGAAAATAATCACCACCATCAATCAAACAAAAAAAACTAACCCCGAGTGGCCTTATGTTGTTTCTTTAAAAAAAAGAAGGAAGGGTCGAGGAGAGACCACTAAGGGGAGGAAGAGAAGGATGCAACTATAAAACCCCATTGCCTGAAATGATGGCACTCTAGAAAACAAGGTGAAGGTTTCTTCTCAGAGATGACAAGCTCAGTGTCTACACAAAGTACATGTACACTTTATACAAATGAAAATCTTCATTTGCCACCATAAACCTTTCTTGCAGAGGAACAGCTTTTGCAGATCAAAAGTTCTATTAGATTTTCCAAATGCCAAGAAAAGAAATTCTGAGCAACATAACTAGTAATGTCTCTTTATATGGATGTTAAGATGACAATTCAGATTATTTTCCAAACTAATCCTGAGAAAAATTTATGTTTACAATTTAAACAGTAATGTTATGTAAAAAGTATTAACAAATCCACTATTACAAATGTCAGTTTTCCTATATGGTCATCTATATATACACAATAAAATGGTAAGTATATGCAAAAATAATTAAAAAATCATGCACAAATTACTTTCACCTTTAAAGGTTGGGTTTCCCTCAAAATACAATTTTTTGCCTTTTTTTTCCTATTTTTTTGTGTTTTATTTGTTTGTTACCACCTCCTAGACACACTGAGTACTATCTCTACAGGTCAGCATGAGCTGATGGGAAATACATTTATTTTACATTCAAGCTTTTATACCCTAAATGACCCTGTTGTAGCATATGACTTATCAAATGAGCAGCCTTTTTCCTCTTTTTAAAAAATTATTTTTTCCTTTTTTTTCCATTTTTTTCTTTTTTTTTTTCTTTTTTTTGTTTTTTGCAGTGATCAATCTTCATGTTCCGTTCCGTGGCGAGCTGGGAAAAAAAAATGCAGTTGCTAATCTATGTCTGAACAGTCTGAAGCTCCAGAAGAGATCCAAGGAGTCACTATCAAACTATCCTGTAGCATGAGATCATTGCACACAGAAGAACAGTCATAAAGTAGGCAACTATCTACAAAGGTCTGACAGGGCTGCATCCCTCTTGTGTTTCCTCTTTTTGCCGTGGAAAAACTGATGGTGTGATTTGCTGCCTTGGTGCTGTTTGTTTGTGACTGAGGTACCGTGGCTTGAATTTGTTGGACCTTGGAAGCCTTTGTTGGAAGAGCGAAATAACCGTGCAGATCCATGCTGTGGAAGAAAGAGGACATGGTAAATGCATGGGAATAAAGCATGGCAATCACACATCCCTGCTTCTGGATAAGGAGCATGGCTCTGAAAACAGCACACTTAAAAACTCGACACGGCAGAGGAAGCCTGGTCGAGGCTGAGACAGCAGCAAGGCACTGCCAATCTCCCACCTGGGTGGTTGCAAACAAATGTTCACCTCTAGCCCCAAAATGAGTACACAGAGAAGAGCAGAACTGCAATTCCAACTTGGAATTTTGGAAAGGATAAAGGTGTTTTACAGAAATGTCCATAATCCAAGATGACAGAGAAAGATTGCTCAAATCTCATCCAGAACTAATTTTATGCCTCATCTTTTCAGAGATCGTGCACATGCACATTCCAGCCTGGAATTAGTTCTGCCCAGTAACACAAACACACATTTGTGGCATAGCCAAGGCCTAGTGTGTGAATTGTCTTGTTAGAAGACAGATCATCAGCAAATAAGTGGCGTGTCTTCAGAATTATTTTCAGGAATAGTATTCCAGAAGGTTCCAGACTATGTTTCAAACATAAAAGTTCTAAATTCTGAAAAAGTGTAAGAATTTAAACTGCATATAGCCAGAGTATACTGTATATAGAGGCATGCAATATGTGCAGAATACTGAGTTGCCACAGAAGCATTCCTCAGTGTGGGAAATCTCCTAAATGCATAAGCTCTGATAGGTGTCATCATAAGGATGTTTGTCTATAGGGGAAAATGAGGGGGCAAATCAGCAAAGAATCTTCACCTCCCTTAGTGAAAGAGGTCAACAAGTTATCAAAAGCTAAAAGAGCAGCCAGTGAGAATTTTAAACATACATTTCTGCTAACTGCTTTTCACTGAGTGTAGGCACGCCTTATTTCTCAAATTTTGCAATCAAAACTGGACTGACATGCTATTTGCAAAAGAGGAAATGGGTGCAACACAGGTGTACACCTCAGGAAAATTTGGTGTCTCAAAATAAAGTCAGACCAATTTCATCTGTTTTAAAGCTGGGAAAGCTATGGTTGCAAATTTATCTGTGCAAGCTAAACAGAGAACCAGGTGGCTTTAGATGCAATCAGTGCTGAAAGCTTTTTAATGGGGTAAAAGGGAGGTGAAAAATGCAGCATTCCCTTTCCAGAACAAGTTACCCTTCCATGGGGGTTATGTGTAATCAAATAATCTACACAGTTGTTGTTTTCAAACATTTCACAAACCTGAGATTTGTTCGTGTTGCTGGATGTATTGGCTGTTTGGCTATTTTGTGTTTTCCCACTTGACTGGGAGGATTCCAGTGACACTTCTTGTGACCCCACTCTGTTTGTGGTAGACTGACGACAACTCAACTGTTTAGAGGTTTTGCAAGGTGTCCCATCAGAATCCTTCAGGAAAATGTAAAGGATTAGTGAGTTTTTTTTAAGAGTGAGTTTTTCTAAAAGTGAGTTTTCCTTTAAAAAGAAAGCTAACAGTGGACAAAATTGAAAACTTGTTTATTTTACTAGATATTAAAATTTTTTCACTCCAGAATTCTTATCGAGTAAAACAGATTTAAAGATGTATTGATGTGTGATTCTGGTGTTGAGATTTGCCTTTTATTTTTTAAATAGAATTCCCAAACAGATTTTTTCAAAGCTTTTGGCCTGTTTGTTTTTTAAGCACGTGCCTTAGGACTAACAGTCTTTTTTGCTTTTGAAATAGTTTTCCCAGAGAAAAGAGGGTTACGGAATTTTGTATCTACTATAGGAGCTTTCTACATGTATTGAGTCAAAAACACACTGCAACTTACATGTGTAGAAATTGCATAAGAGTTAACATCTTATGCAAATTAGGATTCTGGATGAATTAGCTGACTAAGATTGTGAGCTTCCAAAATGTATTTTGTGACAATATAAATCAGAAGAAAAAAAACCCCAAAGAAATTTTAAAAAATGAAGTCAGAAAACCTCCAGTACTTACTACATCACTAGAGCTGGATAGTGTGGATGATGATGATGATAAAGGACCTGATGAAGAATTTGAAGAATGTTTACTAAGTGTTTCTGAAGTTTTATTTCTAGGTTTTCCCAGTGCTTCATTCTCTTCAGCAAGATTATTGTTGCATTTGTCCAGCTGCTGAGTATCTACTATCAAGGTTACTCCATTACCTAATAAAAATAAAACAGAAGCATCACCACACATAAACTGCAAAAATATGTTACCTCAGGGTATATTAATATACCCCCTAAGATCCATAACACGTGTCACATCCCAGACATCTGCACACATCCACACCCTAAATCCATGCAGACACATGAGAGTGCATCCATGTGTGTGTGCACTGCAGGCCAGCACCTCCCAGAGGGTCAGCAGCCTCCTGACAGGATCCACTAACGAGCATTGCCCATGGTTCGAGATGGGTATTAGGGACAGATGGGGAAGAAGGCAGTAACAAAGTTCAGATGGGCTGCTGCAGATTGTTTCATGCCATGCTTCAATAGCAATCAAATACATAGGTTTAAATTCTGTTTCTATATGCCCAATACTCAGCAACTCCAATTTTTCTTCTGCTGGAGCAGCTAGTATCAGAACTCCAAGTAAGCCTAATTGCTTTGTATGATTTCCTACACTGAAAATTCAAGATACAGAACTCTCATATCTCACTAAGCTCTGCCTTAAAAAAGAAATTAATTGGGAATTAAATCTAAACTAAATCAACAAGACAAACACTGGAAATTTCACCATTACCTTCCTCATATGGAGTTTTGGGGTTTTTTTGATTGCTGTTTTATCTCAAATAAGACACTTAGAGATGTACATAATGTCCATGTGTTGCCCCACCAGCTGTATTTGCATAGGCAGCTAAAAGAGAGGTGATGGGAGCTCGTGGGACTGAGCACTGGCTGTGTGCCATTCCTGGGGACAGAAGAGCAACCAGGGCCTGCAGGCTGACAGCACGAATGGCACAGAGCACATTCAGCTCACAAATCACTAACACAAGTTCTAAAAACAAGTAAACAAAATCCCAATCTAGCCAAAAGAACAAGTAGTTGCAACATCTTCTCTGATTAATCACTAACAAGAGAACACTTCTGATAGGCAATATTCTAAAATTAATTGGAGAGTATTAAAATTAATTTTAGTTTGAAAACTTCCAGACAGCAGATACACCTGCACCAAAAGAGGGTGGCAACTGGCTGCTGAAGATGGGCAATGGACTAAAGGTGATTCAAAAGGGCATTGTCACCAAGTTCTCTGGCTAGATTTTCTGTGTCTCCATTTGTTAAATTCAAGAATGATGATTGATATTTCAGGACTTTCCTGTTTAAAATACTTATTTCACTTATATAGTGAATACTGGTTTAAGTATTGCTTCTGTGTACACATATGATATGTTAGACTTTAAAATGAAAAATAAAAACACAGAAGAGTTAAGGATTCATATTTAAACTAGAATGCCTAGTAATTCTTTTGTAAACCTTGTCCACATTTGAAGGACAAAGGAAACGTGACAGTGACAATGCAGTAAATTAAACTGGAAGTTTTTCCAAAGTCTCCTTTTGGAAGGCAGCACTCTTTACAGATCTCTCTACTGACCAAATCTATCGCAGTACAGTAAAGATGGGGCCATTTTACTCTTGTAAATCTGACTTTTCTGGATAAAAAGACAAGAATACTAAACAAAAAAGGAACTTGGTATTAAGATGCACACATTGCCTGATGTGAGGCAAAAGCAACAACAAAATCTATACAATCAAATTGTGCAGGAAGTTTCCCCCCTCAGCCCTGCTGAATCAAAACTCACCATTACATGAAGATTCTGTCCTGCTTTGCATTCCCCACTGCTTGGATATCCAGTCTCTGTACGTGGCCACTTCTTGTGTTACCCTAATTATTCTCCCTAATATACTGCAAGCCAGGAAAAAAACAAAACCATCACCACCATTAATTTTTAGACGCAGAAAAATACAAGCAATGAATGTCTGCGATTTAGACTCAGAGGCTTTACCTTTCTGTTTCATTGTTAGGATAATATTTAGCTATTGGGGAAACCGCATGGCTCAGAACAACATAGGCATAATCAAAAGCCTGCTTCACTTGCATGGCACCATAGGAACTCCTCCCAACATCATTACCTTAGAATAAGAACATAAATAAATGAGTAAGATTGAAACTGTGGTTATCACCTTTCAGGCAGAAGACAGCAATCTCTTAAAAATTGCCCTTAAGTCCCAACTAACTGCAATCACCTCCTGTAGAACAGGATTAGCATAAAGCTTAAATATTTGAAAAAGCTTAAAAGATCTATAGATATTTACATGTAGGGAAGCCCAAACCAGCAATTCTCTGGGTAAAAGTACAATACATGAAGAAAAATGTTCCAACACTGCATCTATCACACATTTAAGCACTGTTACTCTGTTTTGTTCCATGAGGATACCTGGCTGTAAGGGATCCTCGATGTACAGCATTGATGGTCTGTAGCCATCCAACATGCTTTTCTGCACTTCATCTTTGGCAACGTAAGAGCCACCATCCTTTATTCGGATTCCAGTCTTCAGATAATTGAAGTGACGTCCATACAATTCAAAAAACTCTATTAAAAGAACACCATAGTTGGCATTGGGCATACAGGCATCTTCCCTGGGATGCAGCTATTAAGAGAGAGAAAAAAAAATCATTTCTTTAAGACTTCAAGTTTAAAGTGCTTTCTCTTTTTCAGAGAAGTCATGTCTAAATACAATAATAAATAATATAAAACATAATATAAAGCAAATATGTCCAAATATAGTATTTTCCTTTGATTAAGCAGTTTTGCATCTTTAAAATAAGATGCTATGACATCTTTTATCCAATAACAACCTCTTTAAAAAAAGGCTGTCAAGCACTAATCTTTTTGCATTTTAACTTTTAGTCCAATAAGTGAACTTCCAGCACCAATGGCAGGGTTCTTGTGAAAAAGCAGATATTTGCACCTCACAAACCTGGGTCTGCAACACAAATACAGGCTTCTCATGTGCTCAGCTATATACAGGACCCCCTCTGCTGTTAAGTAAGCAGCCTGAGAGACTACGAACAAAACCAGCTCAAAATTGTAACAGAGATGAAACCTGACCTTTTTTTTTTTTTTTTTTTTTTTAAATGAGCAAATGGAAGTGTTGTTACTGAATATAATAAAAAAATGGGGTTGGGAGAGATTTTGGTTTTAAACTATATGCATGTTGGCCTTATTTCTTTTGTGCTCAGCAAGGAACTGCAAAGGCACTAAGCAAACATCAAGCTCCAGTTCCAGGCTCAGGTTTTTGAGTAACTACAGCCTGGAAAAGTATGGACATACACTTGCAAACACAATTATACATAACACTTATTTCAGGAAAAAGAACAGGGCTGATACAGTCAGAAATCAGCTACTTGATATTTGTCCAGTATTTTCCTCCCCCAGGCACAACAATATAGATTTAGCTCATGCATTTTTTCTATTAGTTTTAAGAGAAAGTTGTAAAACACATTTGTTTGATATCAGCTTAGAAATCTGGAGAACCAAGATTCCACTGCATCCATTAAACCACCTACAGGGTGTATGACTTGCAGATTAAGTGTTATAAAGGACAGCTGCAGCTAACACCAAACTTATGGAGCTTGTTCCAAATAAACTACCCAATATTCAAGTTGTTTTACCACGAATGACACATGTCATATCATATGTATCAGTGCCTGGCACTGGTACACCAACAGATGTTCCAAACACCTTTCATATCAAAAGTATGATGATCAGAGAAAGAACAGAACCAGAGAAAGAACAGAAGACAGGTGGGATGTATCTAATTTTAAATGAAAAGGGGGTGCAAACCCACAAGCATGATAGGTTAAAGTGTTTAAATTTAAGGGTGGATCCAATTCCTTCTTAAGGTGATGTCCTTATGCACCAATGGCATTGACAGATTCCATTGAACTTACCTGAAGGAAACTGACAGCCATTAAAAAGAGACTATAAGAACCAATTCCACCTGTAAATACTTCATTAAGGTCCCTCTGCAACAGGAACTGTTTCAATACTAAAACTAAAAATGGTAACACAGGATATTTCTGAAAGAGAAAAACAAAGCTGTTACAATACTGTGATGCAAACATACAATGGATGCTAAGAGAGCATATTGAAATGATCTGTTTTAAATTCAGTCTTAAAGCTAAGTATAATTCTAACCTATCATTTTTAGTAACAGTGGAGAAGCTAAGTAACCTGCCTGTGATCAACACAAGTATTTTACCTGTTCCACTCTGGTGGCAGATATTAACAACAAAAAAAAGTAATAAAGTCTGAACTATTTGGTTTTAATATATAAAATATATTTAATATATAAATAGACTTGCTTTTCTCATACAAGTGAGAAGTCTAGCAAAGGAAGAACTATGGAGATACTGGCATCTGTAACAAAACCTTCTTGCTACAACTGATGGGTAGCTCAAAGTTTTCTGCCCTTCAAGTACTTCAAATGCCTTTGAAGTTAAAGAAAGCCCGTCAAAATTACTACACCCAGGTAATATTTTCAAACAAGTGAAATACCTTTGGGTAACTGGTCCTTTAAGGGGTTTATCTGCATGGATTCCCCTAAGAGGTGTGGAGAACATGGACCTTTGGGACAGCAGTGGAGGCTGGGCTACACCTGCACTTTGTACAGCCCCCACAGGGGATGGGCAAAGGGGCTCAATAATATCACTGCTTTTATCAAAAAAGCACTATGTTCCTTAGTGTCACAGACGAGATGTGGGTCATGATGTCCATGACTACAAAAAGATTAAAGGGAAAGAAGAATTTTGCTAAGAATTTCTCTCCATGAGCCTTACGGTGAGTATTGGGAGCCTTATTTAACTGAAGATACTTAACTATTTAACTGAAGTTTTGGAACTACTAAGAACTTCCAGTCACAAGCTGAAGAGCTGAATATGAGTACATACCAAAATAGAAAGATGGGATTTTTCTCAGAAAACTGCATACCCTTAACTAAGGTTCCAACTGCCTCAGACATCCTAAATAACCTGGATGAAGAGAAAGAAGACTTTCCAAACCTAATACCAAATATGACACCTCAGTTAGATATTGAAAGTTATGTGGTACAAAATAAGACCCAAGAAAATGCCCTGCAAGTGTTTCATAGAGAACACCAATGAAGTCACTTGGCAAGAATACACCAAGTTTTCTCCAAGTCAAACAAAGGACCCTCCACAGCAGTACAGATGCTTCAGCTGCCCATGCTCAAGGCCAGCTGCGGCATGGCACAGCTGCACAGCCTTGGCTCAGGCTGCTGGGAAAACGGCCCTGTGGGAAAGCACCGTGTGGGAAGCCTTGCTGGAGTGCCTCCACTTGAGAGCTACTTCCCATCTCAGCTATTCCCTGTGCTGTCAGCCTGAACCACATTGCCCCACACTGGTGCTAATCCTGACCCTGATCCTAGCCACAGCCTCGACATCCTCACCGGGCACTTGTCTGCCAGGTGCTGGCCAGACTGGGAGCTGACCCCAGCTACTGTCACCAGACCTGCTCTGCTCTTTGGGCTGGGGGTACCACAGGGCTGCAGCCCTGCCCTGCTGCCACACACAGCTCCTGCTGCATCCCTGGGGCACAGACCCCTCTTGCCCCTTGACCCAAGGCCAAAGGGTCACAAGTTACCCAAGCAAAGGGAACACACAAAAGCTTTTTTATTGTTCCACACACAAAAATGCCTTCAGGCTTTCATGAGAAGACTATCTCCCATCTTGAAATTCAGAAGTATACAGTTCAATGAACTACATTTAAAAGAGCAGAACACTTAAGATAGGGATTGGTGTGTTTTTCTTAACCATAGTACCATCAAAATTACTCCATATTTTATTCTTATATTTTAGTATCTTCATGCCTTTTAAGGCAATATATCTAAAACTTAAGGACATGCCTCAGCATTACCAGACAACAAAAAATAACAGAGTAAAAGTGGATCTCTAGTAATGATGCAAAGTAAAACAGAAAATAAAATTATCAAATACTCAGCGTGTAGTTCTATGATAGTGTTGCCTAACCTTGATAAAATCTTTGATGAGCTGAGCTGCTTTAACCCCATTCTGTACATTAAAGCTTATATCAACTTTTACTTCAGTGAAGGAATCTGTCAGTTTAATAATAGGTACCTGCAAAAGAAAGACACAGTAAGTCAATACAGATTTCCAAGACACACTTGGTTTCATTTATAAATTATATGCACTAGTAAAACAGAAATATTTCATGAATTCATAGAGAGGAGGTAGGCAGTGAAATCAGGACTCCTATTTATGAACTCACTCTCCTTGCCAATCTGTTTACATAAATTTTGCTTTTCTAACTCATAAATGCTATTTTCAAATTACTGTCCTGCTGAACAGAACTTAATGCTTCACCTTCCCTGTGATTTATTTTGGATTGGTTTGGATGAGTTACTGGTGCAGCAGCTCAGCTCTGGTCGGGACCACAGACACCAGAGGGAGACAAACTCTGGAGAAACACAGAGAAATGGTCCTGGAGACACCAGAAATTATAAAATTCATGTCACTGGGGTCATCACCTCCTCACCAAAATGAACTTCAACCAAGAAGTACAAAGCATGGAGAGCACTCTGATATATCTCCACCTGCGTGGTTGCCAAATTACCTCTCTCTACTAATAATAGCTATGACTTAGAAACCCCAATACTTTTACATACTCTTACAGTTAGCAAAAGATAGGAAATTATAACGGAATTAATCTATTCTGTACAAGACATACCAAAACCTATTTAGACAAGACTGTACTTAGTACTTCTGTGTGAAAATTGATTAAACCTGCTTACTTGCAAAAAGAAAAAAGAAATTATTAACTTATGTAAAAGCTTAGTCCAGAAATGCACTAGTTTAAACACATCAGTGCACAACACTGACTAGTCCAATCTCTCTTAAAAGCAACATATGAAATATCAGACAATTTCCACAACAGAAAAAATGCTTTTTTTATTGCACTATCAATTATTTTGTCAGCAATAAAAATCGTACCAGATAAAAAAATCTATTTCTTCCACTTCAAATTTAATATATGAAATAGTTTCTGCTTATGAAAATTCATTTTTTTAACCAGTATCTTTCTTTGGTTAGAAATTTAGCTTAGAACAAGGAAATACCCTCTTTCCCCAAACTTACAGTTGCTTTATCTAAAACTTTTACTGAGTTTTCATCTGCTACATTGTGCTTTCTAAGAGCTTCTTCCAGGGTCCAGAGAGGTAATGTTTCCCATTTTCCAAACACAACTAAATCAATATCACTGAAATAGAAAAAAATATAGATTTATTCAAATTAAAAGACCAATACACTTAAAACACAAACAACTGGCATCTATGCACAACTAGAATAAAGCTGACAGAACACAGCTTAACCAAATAATTCATTCTGATTTTTCCGAGGAAATGGTTGGAGATGAACTCTTACACTTGGGGCAATATAGAACATTTCAGGTTACTTAGGGGAAAGGACAGATACACACAAATCAATTAGGCTGCAAAGCCTACCATTAGTCTCCTCAGGCCACACTGTGAGCAGAGAGGGACTGGCTTCTCTGGAGTGATTCTGAGCAAGAAATTAACTTCTTGTGAATCACCACCTTTGGGCTGTATTAATCAGGAATGTTAATTTACCAGCCTTATACTAAAAGGAAAAGTCCTGTTTCCCACCCTCTACTCCCAGACGCATGACCCTGTCTCCTCCTTTGCTCCAAGTCTGGTGTCTGCCAATTCCACAGCAAATCAGTTCAACCTATTAATGGGTCTGGCAGGAATCTTCTTCACTCCCCTTTTAAAGAACCCCCAGAATATTCTGGGGCAATTTCCTGCCTCTTTGCATGTCTAAGGTGGTTTTCTGGATGATCAGAGCACCAGTGGGCACGGGGTAAGCTGCCATTCTGTAGTGCCAAGAACAGGGAGCAAGGAAAGGAAGAAGAAAACACGGCAACTTTGACTACAGGAAGCAAAAAGCTTTGAAATAACATCAAGCTACCTAATTCACTCATTAACTCAGCTCCTTGAAGAGGTGTCTCCATCCCATCCCACTTCCTCCCTATGCACACACATATTCATTTCACTATACAGGGAGTTGAAACCCTAATTCAGTCCCTGAACATAAACTCGAAAGGTAGCTGGTGTCACATCTCAAGTCACTGAGGGCTGCTGTGAGATCCTGAACTTCTTCCTCTTTGCTTCCCAAGTCCTTTGATTTCCCTGCTTGACTGGGAACGCAAAGGAGGTCAGCATGTAACCCAACAGTTATGCTAGCAGGATGCTTCAGTGATATGGAAAGGTGTGCAACAGAAAACACAAAAAAGCTTAAAATACTTCCTCCTGGAACAGATTCTCTAGGTTTACTGACTGGCAAACACCACTGCTTTAACAATCCCAAAGAAATTACATGTACATTAGACGAGCTGTCTCCTGCCAAGCAGCAGCAGTTCAGCCACAGACCACGGGGCTGACAAGGACAGGCAGCACACAGCTGCTTTCAGAATACTATGCTCAAAACTGGCTTGGAGAGCAGGAAATGCTGCTGGAAATGCTGGACATTTCTCTTCGTTTCTAAATTAGTGTTAAACCTTCTGCTGACAGTTAAAAACAGGAGAGATTTTTCTGATGCACACTGAGAGAAAAAGCAGCTCTGTTGCCACCTTGAACATAGCTACTGCCTGAAAAGGGACACACAGATCAAGCAGCAAAACAACTCCGTCCCCAAACCTTCAACAGCAGCTTATGTAAATGGATATAAAGCAAGTCCCAACAAAGAAACACAGCATTAAAACACACACTTCAGGTCTGAGTCCCAAAGCCTAAAATCTAAACAAACTATACAGTAACTGAGAGGTAAGGAAAACCCAGGGTGAAGGGAAGCTTAGAAAGCAACAGTGAATTAATGACCAACACACAAACAATGACTATTTTAAAAGTTTGGCATGCACTGCCACGGGGAGGTTTTTTGGGGGTTTATGGACTATATTTGAAGTATCTGCATTTGTTCTCCCCCCAAAACCTCTCCTGAAACAAATACTCAAGAAAGGCAGTATATGGCAATAGAAAAGCATTTTTGTTACATCTGTTTCAGAACAATCAAGCAAATATAGCAAAGCATCTATCAAGCGACTAGGAATATCTCTCTAGCATTACCAGCATCAAATCAAATTTAATTAAGCCTATTTAAAATAAAATTTAAAAAGGCCAGGAATGAGGCCAAATGTGAAAACAATGAGTATTTGTATACCTCACTTCTGGCTTTACAAACAGAAACTGAGAAATTAGACTTCCTAACAATTCCTGAAACTAAAGCAGGTACTAAACCATCTGTCAGGTTCTTTGTCTTACAAAGAGAGATGAAACAATGACAAGCATATCCATCACCTGCAGTCAGTACTAGATGTCCTCCTGTTCCCAAAGTACAGAACTCAGTTCAAATGTTATCCTCAGATTTATGCTATTTAAATGTGTTTATCCCCTGCAGCCATTTAAGCCTTTCACTCCATTTGTATTTAGTTGTCATAAATACAATTTCTACACAGAAGATACCAGTGTCACTGAGTAAAGACTCTTCTTTATGAAAACTAGTAATAAATTTGGAAAAGGTAGATGTTCACTATTGTACAGATTTCTTCTTTTCAAAAGAAGACTGAAAGAAAAAAGCCAATTCTGGGTGTAACATATTCTCTTCAGCTCTAAGATTAACAATGTAATGTTAAAGTTTCAGTTTAGTCACCTGTGGAGATAAAATTTAGCTTTTCTTTTAGGGCCAACATCTTCTCTTGGTACTAATAAAGCCAAATCCCAACATAAGCCTTTTTTTTATCACATGGTAATTCAGATCATTTTACTGATACATGCAAGATCTATATAGACACACTACAGTCAATAGTCTTATTTATTGTATTTCTGTACACTTTGCAGAGAACTAATAGCTTAACACTTTCTTAGCTTAACAAGTATTGACACAAGTAACAGATCCTGGGAGAGCAGATAAATAAGCCCAGGCTTCCAGGTCCAACAAGTCACCTTTCTCTTGTGTGGAATTTACACTGAAGAATTACTAACCTTGTAGGCAAATATAAACCAGTTTTAAAACTTCCAAATATCTGCACCTGAAACACAAGAAAAAGATACATAAGAAAACATATAGGAAGAAATAAGAAAATTTTCGGGCTTCAGAAGACAAAGAAATCTATTAAGCTGCTTGTAAAGGCTGGCTATTGCTACCCTCCATTGGTAGATTTTGGTATTGCTAACAGGCACCCAACACTTCTGTTAAAACATTCACATCTTCAATGTATTAAAACCAGCTGATCCCCATTGTTTTTACTCGTAAAACATTAATAACTTTGACTTTTCTATTAAAAAAAACTACTTTGCAATGTAAAAATTGTTCCCATGAACAAATCTGCCAAAAACCCAGAACCCGAGACTTTGAAATGCTTAATGATGACAGAACATTTCAGAAATACAGTATCAGTTTAATTTACTTTTTGTTTTCACATGTCAGAGCATACCCTTCAGTATTTAAGCATTTTCAAAATTTAATATATTTCTATTGCTTTGCATACTTAAAAAAAAAACCCAATTCTATCATGACCCATTTTTTTTTCTGAATTACAAAGCAAGTAGCACAACTCTGTCTATTTCTGCTTAAACAACAAACAAAAGTTTCATAAAGCTTCACATCCCACAGAATTATTTCATTATGCTGGATTTTTACTAGGGCTGGAGGTGTAAATTATCAGGTTTCCCCTGTAAGCTGTCCAAAAACCACACTCTCATTACCTAGCCAAGCCTCGCAGGGAGGTCGGACTCATGTGTTGAGTCTCAAAGGGGGGTTGGTGAGACTTCAAAGTAAAATAACTACACACTTGGGCTAATTTTCAACCACTCTTCTGATGTGTTTCCTGGAGCAACCTTATACAGACTTGAGTATTCTGCTTTAATGAGTCTCATACACCAGCTTGATTGCCACCTATTTGTATGTCAAGTGACCCACTTTTTATGTTTTTCCCCTTCAGGATAAGAAAAAGGGGGAGACAGGAAAAGATGATGTTCTGCAAGTTCCTTAATACTTTAGTAGACTAAGAAGCAATGTAAGTTCTTCTTGATTATTTATTATCACTTCACTCCTCTTAGCCCCTCATCTCATGCCCAATAAAAAGTACACAATTTAATGCTGAAAGTTCGTAGCTTCTCAAACTGCCAAAGACTGTGAGAGGTGCCACAGCATAAGCATCAATATTGTACAAAAGCATAAAGGCATCACAAAGCTAAGAATGTACTAATAATAATCATCACTATTTTTAATCCAGGATAGTAATAAAAGTATCCTCTATGAAACTGGGTTCAGTCAAACCAGGATTCATCTGGGCACCAAAAACACCAGGATAGTATTTTTGCACAATAAAACAACCACTGATGGGTTAGGAGAAAACTAAATGCACTTTCACATTATCAAACAAAATATTCAGTGTATTCAGCTGAACAGCAAAGAGTTTACTGAATAAACAACCCTGAAAGTATTCATAAACTTACTGAAACAACATATATGACATTTACCAAAAGGAATGAGACAACATCTGCTCTTGTACAATAATCTGGAGTATGAGAAACACTGAACTATTACAGAAGAAATCCACACCCACACTTCAACCACTCTCTCACAAAAACTGGAAAGACAAAAGAGAAAGAGTGGGGAAATCAGAACACAAATTTTAAAGGATTTTGATTTATTATCAATTTGGAATTTAAACTGTTGAAGCTCTGTAGCCATGCATGTATTTAAAGATTCCAAACACCGGACACTATTATGGCTTGAGACATAAGCATTAGTTTTTGTGGTGTGCCAACACTGCCAATCATGTTTTTATTGTTTGTGGACAGACATCTGCATTTGCACTCATAAGATAACTTTAGTCTTCATAGTAGCGACTCCTACTCCTCTAGGTTATTCTAACTGTTTATCCCACATTTCTGTGAACTTATTCATATTAAATTTCAAAGTTCCTGAAGGAGCTTTAATTAGAGTATATGTCCAAATACATGCTCACTAAGCACACCAGAACTTGGAAACCCAAAAAAGCTTGGTAAATTTTTGGTACCAAAATCCCTCTGTCAAAACAAAAAAAAAAATCTATCCACAGCCAATTTAATTTCCCTTTCTTCTACATCTTTCAGTAGAATTTTCTGAAGTTTCTCAAACTAAATAGAGTTCATCTTTCTACTTTCATTCCCAATCATAGTATTTTCATAGCTGAAGTGTGTAAAGTATGCAACATTCCCTCTTTTCAGATCTATGAGGTCACATGGACATGAAGCTGAGGACATTATGACAAATGTATCCTAAATTCCACTGTGTAAGTACTTATTTGTTTAATAGCCAAATTTTCATATTGAACTGGTCAGAAATCTTTGTCTTGAAATGTTTTCATTTAAATGTTTTGGGTTGTTTGGTTTCAGCGTAATTAAAGTGTTTCTTATGGTCAGAGCCTTGATGATGCCAAGAACAGTTCTCACTTACTAGGAATGTTTCCTTCCAAGCACATTCCCTTGAGTAAGACAGCAAATGACACAATTGCTAACTTCTATAAATAAAGTAACAGTTTAGGATACCTAGTTTTATCCCCCACCATCTACTTTTTCAGCCTTTTCCTAAGGAACAGGGAAGGGGAAAAAAAATGATGTGCTCAGGCACATTCCACATGTATGTTCTCTGTACATTTAGATTCATGAAGCCTTATTTTCCTTTTCTTGGTATCTGATTTTTATATATTTATATATACATTTTTACGCCTTACCTATGTGTTTAGCCGCAAACTACAAACTAAATGTGTATGTTTAACTTTGAAGTTTATTTTAGCTGGTTTGGCTGCATCAACGACTCAAAATGAACAGCTTAAACATTAACTCATCACTTTACACTACAGCTAGAGGTGAGGACATTGGACCAGATAACACTCCACCTTCTCAGAGCATGTACTCAAAACTTGAATCTTAGAAGTAGCTAAACCAACACAGATTTTCAAAAGGTTAGTGATTAACTCAAAGGACTGAAAAGTTACAAGAGACTGTCCAAGCTGAACACAGTTTAGTTCAGCAGTTCAGTTCCCAGGCTGATCTGGCAAAGCAAGTTTTAGAAAAATAACATCACAGTAATGCTGTTGTCACCATTCAGTTCCCTTTTAGCCTCGAGAAAACAGAAAGACGTACAAAAGGAGAATTCTTCCTCAACGTAACAACTGCAGACAAGATGCAGTTGAGCTTTGAAGAACAGTTACTGACTTGAGAAAAAGGAACTGGCATGCTCTTCCTCTCCAACATTTTCAAGCACAGCGGAGAAAGACAGTCCTGGCAGTTTTAACTGGCACTAATTGAAAAGTGAACTTCAGTTTTTCAACTACACAGTGTGTGCTTCCTCTCGGTCACGTTACAGCTGAGCCCAGTGGTCAGCTGTCTCTTGTGGTCGGGCTTGTAATATGCTTCCCCTCCTTAAATACCTTGTGGCTACAAAAAAATTTCAGCAGCTTAAAGAAAGACTATTTTCTCAAGTATGCAAATATATAGTATATATATATATATAAATATATATATATACACACACACACATAGATATGTATGTAGAAAGTTATTTTTAATACATAAGACTTTTACATATCAAGCCTGTCCTATAGAGCATCTCTGGAAGCAGTATGTTCTCATGCCCCATTCAAAGTGCTAGTGGTAACAAAGAGAGATACCCTGGTTATAAAGCCATTCACCCCATTAGACTAGTTAGGTTTGCAGCACACAAACTTGCCTAGGAAACAGCAACATCTCCTGGCTGAAGCAATCAGTGGTTTTGGTGAAATCCTCTCCTCCAAGGCACTGGCAGGGCATATCACAGCATGCACTGGTTCATATCCACACTGTTCCCTACAACTATTGCCTGTCAGACCACTACTCCTGCTCTGGATTAAGGTTTACCTGACTGTTTCACTGGGTTACAGGAGAGCTGTACAACACCTGTGACACATGCTGCTCTCTTACACAGTTCCCATGGAAAGGTTACTGGGTTTGCTCAAAGAGAAAATTGTCAGATACATGGAGAAGTGACTCAACCATCCCCCTCCAGCTGAGCAAAGGCAGCAATCACTGAGTGGAGAGTGCTCCTTCCATACAATGTTCACTGATACATCGTCCATAACAGTAACAACTTTGAAAATGCGAGTATATTTTACACACAAACCCACACACCACATACACAGAGCTTGTACAGAATTCACATTCTGTCGTATTCTGCCAATTTCTAAAAAAACACTCTAAAAACAGGTTAAGAAGATTTGAAATGAACACTGGATTTAAGTCACTCATGTCAAAACACTATCTTTTACTGCGGCAGGATCAAAGAGCATTCCTTATACTAGAGATTCTGCTGTCTGAATCTGGTTTGCTATTCTGGCTAACAAGCCCTTATTTTCAGCTACTGTTAT
Source organism: Vireo altiloquus (assembly GCA_013396875.1). NCBI lineage: Eukaryota > Metazoa > Chordata > Aves > Passeriformes > Vireonidae > Vireo > Vireo altiloquus. The sequence continues at coordinate 1,202,738 of VZRF01000187.1, forward strand.
CTACAAATAGATGACTACAGCTAGAAATTCACATTCTGGAAATGAACACTATATTAGTAGAAGAATACAATTAAACTAGATTCAATTATGCCAGAAACCAACTGTGTCTCCATAAAACCATATTGACTTGTAAACACAATTTCTATGACTTCCCTTTAATCTAACCTTTATCAAAAAAACCACAGCTCTGCATAGGAGAAACTCTTGTTTTGCATGAGTATGTACTAGCAAAAACCCATCTTCAGTGGAAAGAGGCATTACAGATTTCAAGCTCAGCACACAGATCTACAGATTTGTTTCTTCCTACACAGAGACTCCTGTGTTTTTTTTAAATTTGTAAAATATATTAATTTAATTTAACTGCCCATTAAAAATATCATGGTCTATGTAATGTGACATTGCTGGTACACCACCTTAACAGATTTATTCAAGATTACAGGTCTTTGGACTAAAAGCCCTACTACTAATGATAGGAGTTCCAGATATTTTTTTGACACAATACAAGCATGTATGTCTAATATGTTCCCATTCATCTTATAAAATAAATATTCACAAGACTGAACATTGCCACACCTTATGACTTTTCTTTGACGACATCAGGACTAACTTATCTTTGGTTCTACATGTGATGGAAAATGTTAGCCTGTATTTTTTGAGAAAGAAAGATCACCTCTCTCATTTCAACAAAAGGCTTCTTATGTTTAACATGGAAAAATAAACAGCATTTGCAATATTCAATATTTCATAAAGTAAACAGGCACAAAATGTTGCTTTTACATATTAACAAATAAAACAGTGTCCTACTCACATCTGCATTAGGCCAGAGCTCTTTGATAACGTTTTCTATTCTGGTCACCACTTCCATCCGCATTCTCTCTTCTTCAGGTCTGGGAGACATATACTTATAAAAGTCAATGATTTCTTCATGAAGACTAAGAAAGAAAAAAAAAAAGAAAGAACAAAAAGTCAGAAAAAACCCCACAGGCAAATGAAATAGCAACTATTCTAACCAAAAATGCTTTTTAAGCTCCTAGTTCCCAATTTCATTAAGGGACAATTTTAGAGCTGCATGCAATTAAAAATCCACATTTACAACACTTTGTAACATTTAGTTCCACATTAGCTTCTTATGCCAACAGGTCAATATTGCACTTCATTTGCCAAAAGCATTGAAGCAAACCTAAATCCAAGTGCCTCCAATTCACATCAAAAGTCACACTCTATTTTAATGCCAGCGCAACAGAGAAATGGTTCAGTCTTCAACTATGAACACAGCTGTAGCTCTGAGTACTCACTTCACAAAAATTTAAACAGGAGGTTTTTAGCCAACACTTCCTAGTCAGCCCCTTGGCACCAGGCAGGGAGTTTCAGGCAGCAGTCTGTATTCAGTACCATGCTTGCAAAAGTTGACAGCAATTGTGCCAGTACTAGAGCTAGAAAAACTGCTTCTTTTTACTGCTTATAGAAATCAAATAAACTTAAAATGTACTCTCCCCCCATAACCCCAGAAAATAAGTAGTACACATGCAGCAGCAGTTGCTCAGAAGAATAAGTGACTGACAGACAGTTAACCCATATATAATTTACCATATTACATGTGTTTCTGATTGTCAGTAAGTTATGTTTAGCTTGCCTACAATGAGAGCTGAAATAAAAATGTCTTCATACAGTGCTACAAATTTCTGTGCTTCTGTAGTATCATAAACACATCATCAACTTGACTAATAATGTAATTTCAGCCACAGAGTAACTAAATTAATTTCATTTGTTTCCTGCAATGACCATTACAGTAATAGCTAGTTATCTTTTAAGAATATATTGTTTCTAGTTACCAAGTACAACTGCATCTTTCATTAAAGCTCTGAGGGACCACCAGAAGAGAGCAATTTATTAAGACCAAGCCCTTAGCTGAGACAGGGGAATCTAATACTTCCCTACTGCACACACACTTAAATAAATCAAGTGTTAATATCTGGAAGCTGTATACAGGTGTCAACAAAACTGATTAAAATATCCAACAGTTATGTTTAACAGAGTTAGAGCAGAGAAAGAACTCAAACCACCTGTGTTAAGTTCTTCCAATGCTGCAGCGTTAGGAACAATACAAGTTTCTCTTCCCCCCAACCTCAAGTTAGGGGAACAGTCTGTTGTGGGTTGACCCTGGCTGGGTGCCAGGAGCCCACTCAGTCACTCTGTCACTCCCTTTCCCACTGGGACAGGGGAGAGAATAAGATGGAGGAAAAAAGCCCAGCAAAGTGAAATAAGGCAGTTTTATTACACTGAAAAGAAAGAAACAAACTGAGATCTGTGCGTGCAAGAGCTAAAGAGGAAAAAAATCAGTCTCTACCTCCCATCAGCAGCGATGTTCAGACACTTCCTGGGAAGCAGGGCTTCAGCACGCGAAACAGTTCCTCCTCCCTTCCTAGATTATATATCTGAGCTGATGTCATATGGGATGGAATATCCCTTTGGTTGATTTGGGTCAGCTGGCCTGTTTGTGTCCTCTCCCAGGATCTTGCCCACTCCCATCCCCTTTGGCAGGGGAAGGAATGTCAGAGGGACAGCACTGCTTGGCAGTAGCCAAAACACAGGTCTGTTATCAACACTATTAGTACAATTAGTGCTAGCTATTAGTGCAAAGCACAGCACTGTGAGAGCTGTGAGCTTTACCTCAGTCAGACCCATTACACAATCATAAAAGCCTGGCAGCTCGTGGCGGACACTACCACGACTCTCTATATAGATAAAGCTAAGAGAAAGACTCCTCTGACAGAGGAAATCTCTTACCTCCTCCTACAGCTGATTTCTTGCTTTCCCTTGTAAGTGTACATCCTGGACTTAATATGCACATTCCAAACCACCACTTACACCTTACACCACACTGACTCAGCTCCTCAGCCATCTCCTGTTCTTCTACTCTTCACTGCTATTCCATGTGTTGGCATTCAAACTTTCTTACAGTTATCTTCCCAGTGCAAGTACTGGATTCAGGTGAGAAGTATGTGATAAAGGACAGGTTGAGCACTCCAATGACCAAGTTCACTCTCTGTCCTCACTGCCAGTCATATGCACTGAATCGCTAATTTAGTTTCCACATGCCTGACCATTAATCTAGCTTTCAAAACCAGAAGCAACAAGGAAAATGGGCAAAACCCCAATAATTAAACTCCTGAAAACAGAAATTATTTTTCAACTGTAATTTGGTGAACCAGCTTACATGAAGACTGGGGAGTCAGGTCTGTCTTTAGGGGGTACACCGTGGGGAACTGATCAAGAAACACAGCTCCACTTCTTCCTCTGCTCCTCTGGACTAGTTGGAGCAGACTGGTTACATCCACAAGGCACATGATTTGCCCCAGAGCAGTGTTTTCAGCAAGGACTGAATGCCCACATGTACTGTGAGCCATGAGGAGCAACACCGTGTTGTCTGAGGGCACTGAATGGTGTGAGACATGCTGGGATGATACCAAAGGAGTATCCCTGGAGAGAAATTAGTGTGTGGCACAGCACAAATCCATACTGTCCACCATTAGCAGGCCCAGCTGCTCCCGGGATTGCGCTTTATGGGACTTAATTGTTGCCCTGTCCCATCAGGGAACTTTGAAAGAACAAGGCAATCAGGAAAGAGGTCCCCAACGTGCACAAAGAGCCAAGCCATACAGACACTGCAGTTCTCAGGGCACTGCTCTTTATTAACTCCACTGACACTCTCAGTCCAGATAATTGTATCAATTAGTGCATTCCACATAAAATAATGATGTGTTGTCAGAACCAGATATATTTCTTTTTCTAAACATAAATAACAGATGTCTTTGAAGGGGATCCTTTTTATTCTTAGGTAGTCATGAAAAGCTTTGCGACAAAACAAAAAATTAAGCTACCTGCAAACACACAAACTTACATTACACAGGCTCAAAATGTTAGTAAACACTGCAAATGTAGAAAAAAACCTGAAATCTGAACTTTTTCAATGACAGAAGAAAGGCTTAAAGACTACTAGAGAGAGTTCTCATCAGCACTCCAGTTGGAAATAGTACAGACATATCTGTGTTTCATCTGCTGCAAGACTTCATGCTGCCAGGACCTCCTGTGCTGCACAGAGCCACGGTGTGCAACAGACAGGCAGAAGCTGTAGGGGCTCAAGACTACACCTGGATCCGTATTTCCCTGCCCAGTAACAGGCTGCCACCAAGAAATAAGGGAATGATTAATTAAAGCCAAGACAAACAGAAGTAGGCACACGTGGATTTCAGAGCAGTACAACATGACTTAGAGGCGAGACTCCAATTAATGTGGAGTTAACTCATGCTGTATCGAAAATTAAAACTCAAGGTTATTCACTGTCTTAATCAACATCTATTATAGTCACTGTTTTTCAAAACAATTAGTTAGGATTAATGGAGTCTGTTTACAAAAGTCTCTAGTGAAATTTTCTATATTTAGCCAAAATGAAGATCAAAGAGACTGAGATGTTCTTTTTGGCAACATAACAGTATTTTATTATTTAATTATTTAACACCATTACATTCATAAGCTATTTCAGATAAAAGTCCCTAAAACAAGACTTGTTTGTAGAAGGAAATGACACTGTAATAAACCTGATTTCACTATAGAAAGATATTTCATTTGGCTTTGTAGTCATACTGAAGCATTCCAACACCCAAAATACACTTAGGATGGAGAGAATTCTCTACAATGCATAAGAGCATTAGTTTGCCATTTTTATTATAGTAAATAAGAGTAAACAAGGGGCTCTTGGTCCTGTATTTTAGGAAATCTTAACACATGGGGAAAAAATACAAAGGTCTCTTACACTTTCTCTAAACAAAGGTTTTAAAACAAAGTTCTACCTGCATCACACCTGTTTTCAAGTATGGTAAGCTGACTCCATCAGAATTTCACAGAGAGGACAAAATTACAGAGAAGCCACTCAATTTAATTTCATGTTCACCTGAGAGGGACAGCAATGCATCTTTAAAAAATGAACTATGGCTGCAAAAGTTGTAATCACAAGAATGATTTTCCATGGTAACATCACTGAATAGACCCATGAGAAACACAAGACTGTGACACTCAAGTCTTTTAGGTGAAAAGTCACAGCTTTTGTGAGGTAGGTGCAAGTACTATGGAACACAGTGCATTACATTACTTTCTTAGTTTGATCATGCCTTACTTTATTTGCACAACTTGTGGCCTCTAAATGTGCAACTCAGGAATCTCAAGCTCCTTTAAATAGGATGTTGTTATTCTGGAGTATGAATCTTGCTACATGTCTGGCAATCAATTAAAACATAGTCAGGTATGAACAAAATGTCATTTCTGTTTGATATGCAGAGCACACAGATAATGTGGACAAGCACATGCACTTCACTGTACACTTCAGTTACCTGACATCTAAACCAACACAACTCCCTCCTGCTGCAAGTTCTGAACTGGAACCAAGAGTGACGCTGGGGGACACATCACACGATGAAACACAACTGAAGATACTAGAAGTATCACTTGCCCTCAGATCTGGATGCAGAATAAATGAGCAGCCCACTGTTCTAACAAATTTTGGCAGCTTGGAGGAAGCCAGCCTGCCCAAACCAGTGGCCAGGGCTCGACAGCCACACCAGTGGCTGCCCCGGGTAGGACCATTCCCTTGGCCCCCACTGTCCCAAGCAGCTGAGCAGCAAAACCCAGTCCGGCTAAAACAGAGCCCAGTCCTGATAAAGCAAAGCCCAGTCCTGATAAAGCAGAGCAGCCAGCAAGGTCAAGATCATTCTGACCCATTTTGCTTTATCACAGGATAGAAGTTAAGTGTTGCTTTGTGTGTCAACACAACGTATTATACTAAGCAGAATAATTGGTTTTAATTGAAAAAAATTCCTGCTTTTGTCATTCTGGAATTGCGTTATACTTCCATTCTTCTCTGGCTCTTCTTTATTCTTCATTTCACAGGAGAAATTACGCAGGCATGCATGCTCTAATTTCTCTCATCAGGGTGTTACCCATGGCTTCTGTTCCAACTGTTCAAAATTCTGCTCATCCATCCCAAAGAGCTTCTCTGACTTGTGCATATGTATTCCTTTGCACACAAAAGGCTATTTGCAACGTCACTGAATATAATTTAAAACAGTGGATATCAACTATATTCAAAAAAATCATCTAGTGCTCATGCACTACAGTTTGGTTTTGGCAGGATTTTCTGAAGGAAGTTTTGCTTGCAGAATGATGAAAATCTAAATTATTTAGAAACTCTGTGGATGGTGGGCTCAAGCAAGCAATGAACACACAGGTGACTTTCATCTTCCCAAACTCTTACTTTAAACTTTAAGAGTTTAAGGGGCATTTGCAACATAGCCCTGCAGCACTAAACAAGCCTTTTGTACCTGAATTTTCTTTGGATGTGTTTAGTTGGCCCTACCATCTGAAGTCTCCCCTGGACTAAAAAAAGAAATCAAAGGAAACAAGGAGAAATACTGCAGAATTTCAGGATTATAATTGCCTTTAGAGAAGAATGTGAAGGAGGAACCTGAGGTATTTTAGCCACTGAAAGCAGCAATATTTAAGAATCCAAACTGCATCCATCCCTTTGCTCCCAAAAGCATAGCTAGCATTGCACAGGAGAGAGAATAACTTCAGTTTGAACCCCCACTATTCATGACCTACTCGTTTTTGAAATAGTTTTGAACAATTGTAGTAAGATAAAGGAAGGACACAGACAGCTCAATCTTCACTCTTCCCCCCACAATTGTATTGGGGAATTAAACACCTTCCTAAATTAACCTTCATTTTCAACACTGGTCTTCCACAAGCTTAATAAAATAATTTCTAGATTACTACTATCAACTACATGTGTTGAATAATAAAGTAGGAACAACAACAGTCACTGTAAAGATCACAAATTATTTTCCCACCTACAAACTCAAGCAAAACCAAACATTAGAGTCCTGAAGGGAGCTGTAAATATGAAGCATCTGCTGAGGTCCTTTCCCTACCACCTGGGCCTCCATAGCAGACAAATCCTTTTAACATTTGCTGGATTAAGCTACTGAAAAAAAACACTTAACTGCATTTGCAGGTGATTTAATAGGCACTTAAGTTTCATGCTGACTGACACATCAGTCCTCATAAGAAAATAAAATTATGCATAATAAAGGATACAATTTTCAAAAGCCTCAGAGACTTTGACCATCAATTTTTATATGCTTAGTTACTGAACCATATCAATATATTACAGGTCACACAGTAACCATATTTTGAGACACATATGCCCTATGGGAGCCTTAAAATCAAACATATCAAAAAATGTCTATAATAGCAACCTGACAAAACCAGGAAAGCTTAAGTAGACGGGTTTTTGATATCACACGTTTTTTCTTCAGCTCACCCATTTGACTTACAGTTTCACAGACCATCTTTTCACAGTTTACCTAAAAACAGACATGCAGAAAAAAACAGGTATTCCACTGCCATATGACTGCTAAACATCACTAAAAATCAGGATATCCACTGTATAAACACCTTCTTAAGGTGCAAATGGAGAATTTCCCTTTGCAGACAGCTAGGCAAATGAGATTTATATCTGTCCCCACCCATTATAGACCAGGTGTTTGTTACCACTGCCTGGCTTCCCAGAGACAGGGTCTGTTATAACAGGATTACACAAGCCACACTAATCCATCCAGAGCAAAGTTAGCCAAGCTAAATCCCACCACCTTTATCAGTCCAGGTAAATCAGCCACTCCTCAGAGCTGTGGGGTGCCCAAGGAGGAGCCCTCACCCCGAGTCCCCCACAAATGGCAAGAGCCAAAAAGATGCAAGCAGAACTCCTTCAATGGGCATAGCTACACCCAGAAAACCACCTCTGGGCAGCTTTCAGAGTTTACCAAAGAACAGCTTGACCTTTCTAACTAATATTTGTCTGCTGAGTAATTCACAGAATTGCCTTTTAGGATCGAGCAGAGCAAAATTTCTGCAAATATGTATATGATTTAGGACCTCTGATCTTGTTTTCAGGACTAATGTCTTTTGGGATTAATCTGATCATGCTGATACTGAATTTGAAAACATGGAGATAGCTTGTTTGTTTCCACCAATTATGGTGGACTGATTCTGCACATTTCTTCAAAAGCTGTGGAGAAAAAAAAAAGCCACTAAATTTACACGATAAGACCTACACTTTCTATCCTGTGAAAATATTTGAAAGTCTATTTCTTCCTCCCAATCAACACACACTGACACCAAATCCCTCAAATTAATGTATTTTTTTCACTTATGTTCTGTATTTTACATTAACTTATGGGTTTAACTGCATCATAAAAGACACTAAAATAGCACTGCTTTATGGAAACAGCATAGTGTAGTAGAGACATTGAAACACTGGACAAAGAAGAAATGTGGACAGTTGTCTTTAATTATTTAAACTGGTATCTCTACCTTTCCAATTTTTTATTTATTTTATAGAACCTTTGTTTCAATCAGCATGAATGCTCTCTTCTTTAAACTGATTTGAGTTACTTCTAAATAAAATTCCCAAGCACACTTTTTAGTCAAGAAGTAATGTAACAGACTCTTTTCCAATCAAGGTAAAAGTGAGCATTTTTTATCTGTTTATAAATTTCATCATGTGCTTTGCCTTCCTAAAATACACTCAGATGTATTAGAATTTTTCCTAAAGAAATCTGTCTTTCTTACCTAACTTTAATTATAATTTAATCTTACCTAGCTTTAACTATAAAGATGCTTGAATTAGTCCCACCAATAAGTGATTTGAAGTGAAACCCTGCAACTAATCGATACCATATGCATGCTCAGTCTTGCTCTCTATTTTTGCAGCACTTCCAGCAAAAACATCAAATGCCAACTGGAAAGACTGTTTTGAGAAAAACCCTTCCCACTGCCTTTTTTTTTTAATCACACTGTACATAAAAACAATTTCGCTGAATCACTGCATGTGTGGGAATAACCTTCTATTTCTTCCCTGGAAAGTATCTACATATCATCCCTCCTTCCTATCTCTGTAAGCAAGTGCTGTGAGAGTCTGTTGCTTCTCTTCCCTCAGGTGATGGAAGATGCATTTTGCTAGCAGAGGAGGGAAAAAAAAACAAGTGAGTGAAACTGCAACCTCAACTGATCTGAAAGAAGTAGTACTAACAAAACAAGAAGATGAAGCAGGAGAAAAAGGTTTTGTGCAGGAAAAACAAATGGGAAGAAGATTATTTATTCCACAATGACAAAGAGACCAGCTCTAGTAACATCCAATTATCTTGAAACACATCAGTAATTCTAACATCTCCTATAAAAGACAGCCACAAGGTTTTGCTTTAGCTCAATTGCAAAAGTGTTAGTCTGCTGAAACAGTTGCACATACCAACTAACCATGCAGTTTGCAACCATGTCATTTAAAATACAGATATATACATTTAAGAAGCCTGAAAGTGCAACAATTAGCATGCACTTTGTATATTCTGTAATTACAACTTCAGGTAAATTTCCAAACAATTAAAACCACAGTGAAGTTGAAGGTATCTTTTTCCTACAGCAGAGAATTAGTAATTCCTCAGCCTGCCGATTCCCTTTGCTTAAAAAAGCACTCAAAAAGACCAAATAACAGCTTACAAGTTTGCTTTAAAACAAGAGCTTAACAAGTAACTATCAGTATCAAAAGAAATTCAATTAATATTAGCTCAACTTTCCCAGTAAAACAGCAACATTTGGGTTTGTGTTAGAGCTGTAACAAAATCTACAGCTACTAAATTACTGTAACACACGAATAGCTCTGACCTCCTCTGAACCAGAACAACAGGTACGAGCAGGGAGTTTTAAAACAAATAAAAGTCTATTACACCAGTTCTGCAAATCACACCAGTGGTGTTACTATTAAACCAAACCAGAAGGAAACAGCAGGTCAGGTAATCTGCCTTTCTGTCTCCATAAAGCCAGGCAGCACAGATCTTTATACAGCTCTAGTATATTGCTCCTATTTTGTTAGTGTAGTTAGTATGTAATATTATCACATAAACAAACAATCTGTGACCTTCTGATATCTGGCACCACATGCTATCTGAGCAGAGGTGAGACTAACACACTCTCAGCAGACTGATGAGCACTTCTGGTGGGTAACGGGCTTGGGAAAAAAAATCTCCACCTGAAAACTCTAACAAAAAAAACCTGTAGCACAGACCTTTGCACAGCAGCAGGTCACCCAGCATGAAGCCTGGCAAGCCTTGCACAGGGTTTTCTCACACAGAACAGAGTGGAAAAAACTCTGTTTCCACACACACAGCAGGTTCTGCCTGGCAAATATTCTTGTTTATGACTTGATAAATTATTTTACTTGAAAGCTTAGTTAAATGAAAGAATGGAGAGCAACATAATTATTAACTCCTGTCTCCATTCATCAGAGTTGATTTACACTTTCAAATGTCCACTCCAAACAAGGCCACACCAGTCCCTACAAAAGAAGGGGCACTACCATGATGCCAAGCTTTCACTGTTCACCTCAAAGCCATGACAAAAGGCTGTCTGAGGTCCATGTTCCCACCAGCAGCTGGTGCTGCTGCCACACTTGACCCTACAGCTACGCATCCCGAGTGCACTGGGCTCACTCCGGAAACCCTCTGCACACCCATCTGTGCAGCAAACCTCAGTCAGCAGGAGAACCAAGAATGAAATAAAACTCTAAACATCTCTCCTTCAGGAACACGGGATCAAACTGAAAATAATTTAATAAAAAAAATTAAGTCAAATAGCAAGCCACAGTTGCAGTTTGTTAATAACTTTTCAGCTCCAGAATAAGAACATTTTCAAATTAAATGTGAAGTGCCAGTATGCCATCTGGAAAGTCAATGCAGATTCCTAAGGCTTTCCAGTATCTTTTCATATTCACACTTTTTTTGGGCGGTGGGGATTTTTGGTTGGTTTTTTTTTAAGAGGAGGGACTTTTGCACAGCATTTTGGAACATTCAAGGAATACAAAACTGAGCCCCAAGTTACTTTGCTATATTTCCTATATGAGAAGTGTTCAAAACTTCTTATGAAAATATTTGAAGTTAGCAATTATAGTTAAAACCACAAGGTTGAGTTTGAAGCTTAAATTTCTATTCCCTAGGCAAAATGGAGAGTGACTCCAAGTTATCTGTTTTGAAACAATTCTATCATCCATTTATTACTTGTTAACGCACTTTGGTGATACTCTGCTACAAAACTAATACAAGTTTAGATGCACTGCTGTCATACCCAGCCAAACTGGAATCGCAGATGTAGTTCTCCCTCTCACCTCAAACACTTAAAATTAACTGCAGTGGGTACATTTTGAAGGAGGAATGATCACACATACTATAGTAAAGGTACAAGGAACATTTCAGGTAACTTTACTTTGACGAATTGTTATCTTTACAGTAAGGGTGCACAGTGGACTATGCTCAGATTAAACAATGTAGTATTCATTTTGGGACTCACAATGTTGTATTATGCTCCCATTAAAGGTATATATTAGAAACTATTTGTTCATATTCTGATTTGCTCTCTTGTGCTCAGACATTCTTACTTGCAAGGCAGGATGCACAGGTATCAGAAACACCATGGGCTGGGAGCAGTTACACTGCAAAGTTTTTTGGAGTCAACAACCTCCTTTTGCTCTGCTTATCACCCCAGGATATAAAACTACAAACAATAACAATCAAAAAAAGGACACTGCCTAAGCAGATCACAGAAAAATGCTTTCTGTGGTCACTTCTATCAGCCTAGTGATAGAGATGCACACTTAGCAACTTCCATGTCAGGAACTGCAAAAAATGCTGCTTCTTCCTCCAATGTAGGTGACAGATCTCATCCTTCCAAGTGTCTGGAGAAGCTGGTCTCTGACTAACCCTGTGGATCAAATCATGGGGTTTATCTTCTTTATTTCCCCTGAAGCTTCAGCTAGTGTATCTGTCAGAAAACTACCAATACAAAAATGAGAAAATACTGCACTGAAATACTTCCCATGAGTCCAAAATTTTAGAAGACCAATCCATACTGAAAGATGACTTAGGAAAGATTTCACAAAGCTACCTCAGTTGCTGGGTTTTGCTTGGACCTAAAGACAGAAGAATCAGCACATGACGGAAAAAGGGGGACTTTTAATGGTCTGACACAGACCTAGTATCACAAAGATACTGGAACCCACTCCAGGATGGAGCACCCCTGGCATGGCACACCTCCTCACAGCTGTGCACTGCCTTCCAATAGAAGTAGCAAATGTAGAGTGAGAAGCAGTGCAGAGCTCTCAGAAACATCCTCAAGATTCATCCAACTCACTTCCTGAAACCAGTCTCTAAAAATAATTTGAAGATTACATAAAAGTGCCTTGTGTACCCAAAAAACGAGTAGAAGATCCAGCAGTGACCAGTTGTAAGAGAGGTATAAGAGGGTCACTGTGAGCTCCACAAACTGCAGAATCAACAGCAACTGAAAAAGCATGTTTCAGCATGCCTGAAGCAGGTTTGCTTCAGAGGAGCAAAGGCTGAAGTGAACTATTCCAGCATATAATGTTCAGTGACTTACTGCCTACAGGCAAATACCACACTGTGCAAAAAACAAGGGAGGAAGTTTGTTATTCTCTTCTTCACTCCTAGGTACTTCTATTCCAGGAGCTGACACTGTTACTTACTGCCATTGAAACTTTATCTTTTACCAACTGCATGTGCCCTGTCACATTTGTCCAGGTTGTAACAACAGCAGCTCCAAAAGATCACCTGTTAATTCAAATTTAGATTGAAGAACAATGCAAATTATGTGCAATGTAATTACAAGAGAGCAAAGAAGCAGGACTGTAGTGTCCTTTCCACCTCATCTCAAAAACTATCCCATAAAAAGCAATCTAACAGCTTGATGAGGCAAACTTCTCCTCCACCTGATGCTGGAAGCAGAGGTACATGTAAAGAAGCTGCTTACCTCAATAAAAATCTAGTTCTTCAAGGCAAAAATCAACATAAAAATTTTCTCATGTGAGTACTTGCCAACTATGACTGCTACAGTAGTCATTCCCTGTGGATGAATGAGCGTAAGATACTGAGACACAACCAGAAATCTGAGTATACAGATCCTCAAATATATGAGTTGAATCACCCAACTGAAGAGTGTGACAGAACAAAGCAAAAATTAAATAAAATTAACCTTAGGACCTAATTTTTTCAGCCTGACTCAATACTGTGACCTAAGACTGTGATCTGCAATCATGGCCATTATTGAGATCAAGACAGTTCCTTCACCACACTATGTTTAACTCAATATTTTAACTGGCAGCTGTGGAAAGCTTGCCAACCAGGAGTGCCTCTGAATACATAAGACATAAAGGCAGATGCAAGGCACAAGTCCTTCACACCACTTTCAGAAACGATATGCATACTTTAGATTAAAGCCAAAATCTTACTGAGGGATAAGGGGGAGGAATGCAAATGTATATAAAGGAGTATACTATTTATAACAACCCGGTTGAAACGAAGCAAACCAAAAAACCCTCAAAACCAGAACACAAACCATTTACTTTTTGTAGCACACAGGAAACTATCAGCTGTTCCTGAAGTAACATAGGAAGTGAATAGCTCTAAAATTAACAGTGAGAATTAAGAAAGCTTAAGAAAGTAACTTATCACACTTCCTCAGTCTAGCTTAAACACGGCATCAAGGTCAAGCAGGGTCAACAAGCTTTGATTAAGGACTCCCTGTCTTCAGACTGTACACGCTGACACATAACAGTAAAATCAACACCTTAGTCATCACTCAAACAACAGCACAATATTCCTGCATGCTGTATCTTAGAGGACATTAAAAGAAGGGCTTATGTACACTTGATATTTGTGACAGATTAATGCAAACTCTTTCAGGCGTTACTGCAATCATAAACAAAGTAATTGTAAGAAAGCATGTGATACTTTCAATGGGTGTACCCTAAATGTAACTGAAAGTAAATCAACACTGAGTGAAGGTGATGAGCCAACGTAGCTACTCATCTATACACCTCTCACTTATCATAGAATACTACCCTCATTTCCCTGACTTGAGAGTTTCAAGAGGATTTTAATGTTTGAATTTTTCCCTTGTTATACTCTATTACTTGCAGAATCACAATACTATTTCCTTCACAGTCTTAACATCTTGAATATCGTGTTGGCTACTTCTCCCATAAGAGATCACACTGCCAAGACAGAAGAGCAGAGGTGCACAAACATTGACTTTGATCCTACACCTCTACTACCATTGTTTTCCAGTAAAAATCCTAAAAAATGCAATGAGAAAAAACAATTGCACAATGCACGCAATACAGCATGGTGATGCAGAATTCCACACCATAAAGCCTTCTCAAGCAATCATAGCAAGACTGTGCCTCTTTCACTGAACATCACTTTTGAATAATTCAGATGTAGATCTCATACCACGGAGGATGTTATGAGACTGTCAGAGGTGTTGATCTGGGATGAGGGCTGCCAAATAATCTTAATTGTCACCATGGGAGGAAAAAAATTAAGAGATGTTGCATCCCAGCATAAGACAACCTCAGCCTCAGTCAGGCAGCCAGTTCACCCTCACACTGAGCTGCTGTGCTAGAGCTGCCCTCCCACCCATGACCCACCCTGAGAGCCTGGCAGCCCCAAGGGACACGATCAGTGTGGCTCAGGCTCACACAGATTTTGTGACACAGCTTTAAGGGTCAAGACAACAACCATCAGGGGCATGCAGTATCAGAGGACCTCTACTGAATGCAGCAATACTGATACTTTGATTGCAAGGCTAGCATACAACACACCAGTATCACCAATACAAAGTTACTGGAAAGATTTATACCAGCTCTAGTAATCTGCAGGAGAGAGTTTTGTACAAACCTATAAACAAGAGTTTTGCTCCCTTGATTCATGTCTGTCTCTTGTTTTGATGTCCTACATTCGTAGTATTGCCTGAAAAAATTCCTGCTGTGTTATCTATTGCTTAAAGTTACAAAATGATTAAAGTTCAAATTGCTCCTGCTATAACTATTTGCAGCCTAGGAAAAACATCTGAAGCCCATACCGAGTTCACCAGTTTTCCTCTCTTTTTCTTGCTTACAGAAGTATTTCCTTTAACCCCCATTTCTAGGTAAAAGCCAGAAAGTAATACTCAAATACTCATGACATCTTGAGCACTCTTTGGCAGCTCATCCAAAAAGGTAATTCAAAAAGACAAACAGTCATAATTTAAGAATTCCCAGCACGTTCAAATAATAAATTAGCATTCCAACTGCCCACTAAGAATAGCAATAGCATTTATTTGCTTATAATATGTATTATGTAAGATTTTCACTGGTTGTGTTGCTCTGTCACTACCAGCCCACCTTCATCCCTCAACACGACACCTAAGCTGGCTTGAGGCCACATTCTGCTCCTGCTGCCAGTTCCAACATCCAGCAAGGAGAGCATATGAACCACTTTTACATTCCATACAACATAAACAAAAAGCTTTGAAGCAACAGACATCTCTGAAATTTTGGCATATGTGTGATTTTGAGAGCATATAAACCATACTGAAAGATGTGTTCAGAATCCCCACATGATGAGATTAATAAAAAAGAAATATTAAGTATTTCTATTATTGTCTATTCTATCATTTTAATAGTAAAGCTATGCACACAACTTCTGAAAACCACATTTAAAAGTTTCCAAAGTAAATTTCCAAAGTGAAAAGCAGACTTCATATTCTAATTTTAAATAAATTATTAGAAATGGCCCAGGAACAAAATATAATATGGAGATGGCAGGAAAAACATTGAAGGTGAGAAAAAGGCAATAATGTGCTCTCATGATACAGGTCTCCATCTATCTGTGTTTCCTAGGACTGACAATATGATACCAGGCTTCCTAAAACTGACCTTATGCTAACAGTTTGACAATTAAAAAATTAGAGCTACAACCCCAACACGGTTTAATACTAATAAAGATTCTAATAAAGAATGGTTTAATACTAATAAAGATTCAGGATGAACAGATCCTCTTTCTTCAATGCATACTGCTACGTAAAACACACAGCGGCTCTTGGGAATCAGCAAGCACACAAGAGGGAATGACACACTCTTCCTATTACTTAATATAGACATCTCCATCTACCAAAAAAAGTCTGCCAAACTTCTGTTCCTTATATAGCCACTCCAAGGTAAATAGGTATCCAAGTCCCAAACACAAGATATGAATTGGAGAAAACAGAACAGTTCACAAGAATACATCCACATGCTCTTTCCTTGCACATGTAGAAATCAGCAGCCTCTGAAGTCTTCCTTAAACTGTTTAAAGAAAACATGCCAAAATGTTGGCCCTATTCCAAAACCCTACTACCTCAAGTAATATTGTTATATGACATTCATTGTATATTTCTTAAAGGTTTTATCAAACTGCCTTTAGTCCACCATCTTCATCCCTAGTAAACCTGCTTCTCCCTCCCAGCCCTTCCAAAAGAAGTAATTTCTTACCACAGGAGGCTGGGGGAAATATCTGGTTTCACTTCCATAAAACCCAGCTGACTGTCTTCAAGAGCTGCACAAGCTGTCACAAGGGTACTGCCAGGATGGTGCTGTGGCATGACTCAGGACGAGACAGAGAGTGACAGAGGATCTCATCAGATGGGTACAACAAAAGGATCTGCGATCTGCACTCCAGTCACATCCCTGCACTTCTACCTCACAGGCGGCACACGCAGCTACAGAGTGAGGACAGAATACTGCTCTAGGAGGCTTCTTCAGGAAGCAAGCAGATTTGTGTCTATGGATTTTTCCAAATAACTCCTTTTTATACATGATGCGCACAGTGAATTCATCTGCAGCTTATGTTTTAATGTGCGTGAGTTCACCAAATCCAAAACACATGCAATTATACTCTAACAGAGGATGCATGAAGCAGTCATGCACACACTTCCTTGTTGTTTCACCAGAAATCAGAAGTCTGTGCACAAAGGTGCTTGTTTCACCGACCTTAAGCATTTGTATCAAGTAACATAACAGTAAATCAAGCACCAATCCTGCATTTTATTTAAGCACTTAAGAGTATATGATGAAAACCAACACAACTGATTACGATTTTATCAGATTTCCCTAAGCCAGGTATTCAGGAGGGTTGGACGTTTTGCTGGAGGTTCACAGACTTGCTCTGCTCACACTACATTCAGCTCTTTCTGTCTGCGCTCCAGCCCACATGGAAATCATGCTCCCATGGCTGATACCATGCAAGGGCCTGAGCAAACACAGCTAAGGACACACAGGGTAAGTTACCACAGGCAGACAGCTGCCTTAACGTGGCTCCATGTCCTCTGGTCAGCTCACATCTGGGACAATGGGTGTGAGTCTGCCTTAATACACTTTGCTTCTTTCAAAAATGAGACTAGAAGACCTGAGAAGCTGACAAACTTCACATGAAAAAACTCATAATGGAATTTCCGTAGCAAAGACTGATGGCTTTAAGCTATTTTCTTCCCTAAAGTAGTTATGGTTTTATTTCATGGTACCTTCTGTAATCCTGGGCAACATGCTGGGAACCCTTACATTAAATAAGGAGGTGTCTGCTCAAGTGTGTGCCAACCAATTCAGCCGCACAGAAGTGTATGCATGTCTGTCTGCAACCCCTCCTGTGGGGCTCACAGGATGCTCTCCTTTTCATGGCAAAGTTTCCATCAGTACTTCAAAACATGTGCATTCAGTGTTTCAAAATGCAGTTTTCTATCTAATCCATGTTTCTCCTCAGCAGTTCACACCACAAATTTACCTCCTTAAACTCACACATTAACTGGGTTCTTGCCTTCGGCTACAGATTACTGTGAAAACAGCTCACTACAGAGTCCCTAAACCCACATCTCCTTCCTGGGAACTGTGTAGCACTGGGCTCTTTCCTTTGGCACAAGAATCACAGAAACCTACAATAAATAGGCCAAACTTAAGTGCAAGTCTTTATTTTTGGGTTTTGTTGCACTTAGGGCTTCTCGTTTCAGCAGCTCTTTTGTCACCTTTTAGCCAGGCTCAATCTGAACGTGGTGAAAGCAGTAAAATAGCCATTTCAGTAACCCAAATACTTTTTCTTCCTTTCTAACTGTGACATTACTAACATTATTTACTGCTGCCCTTGGGACACACACACACAGAGAATCTCATCCAAAACCTCCAACCCACACATTCTCCTACATCCTTGAGTTTTGCTACTAACTACCCTACCAAGACCTCTTTAAAGGTCTGTATTAAGTCAACAGTAACATCAAACTCATGCTGTGAAACTTTTCATTAATTTTCTGCATTATCTGTTCTTTTCAGAATTACTGCCTGATGACAATCCCTAGAGGATGTAAGACATGGAAACTGACTCTGACTAGTGCAAAGCAACTTGCAGGCAGCACTACACAATTGATTTGCAGTGATATTTCACAAGCCACCAAGTTAAGAGTGCCACAACAAAGCAGAGCACCTGTCATGCAAACACCTGCATTATTAATAGAACTGCAAGTCTGAGAACTCAGACTAAGGAAAAATATTAAAGATAGGCCAGAATACAATGTACACAACAGCACCATTAACTCCAAGGGAGCAAAAACTATCATGTGTTGAATGTCTGTATTTCAGCACAGATAAATGTTAGGAAGTATTGTGCATACTTTGTAAAAAATCTATCTTGAAACCAAACCCAATACTGTTTGGGTTATTATTTAATTATTTGCTTATCTCTTTATATGTGTACATAGCACTAACTAAGAGGGTATAGTTCTCAATAATAATATTTTTTAAAAAAATTAGAAGGAAAAAAATCAAGATTTGACTGAACAGGTTTTAGCTTTTAACCAAAATCTCTATTTCAACGTTTACCTTATCTAAATCTTTAGACAGCTAGTTACACACTGTTATGTGTTTACATAATTTATTCAACTAGCTAAAAATTATTGGACTGGTTTTCCAGACAGCTGATCAATAGAATTGCATATTCTGAGCTGGTTTTGCACAGCCATCCACACAAGTGACATCCTTGCACTGGAAATACGAAAGCCACATGTCAACTTTCAGCTGTGTTTGCCAGCAAATCTGGTCTCATCTTTCTGAAAGTGGGACTGTTCCACAACTCTGCTGTATTTCAAAGAGTCAAAGTTTAAAGTGATTAACTTAACAAAATTACAGGATGATATATAGGGAAAAGTACTGAGAGCTGTTACCACTTTTTCACAATTTGCATAATAACAATCAGGGAAGAAAAAGATCCCTGTTAACACACAAGTAATGATATAATAGCAATGCTGGTATCTTTTTTTTCCCAGTAACTGCTAGAACTACTCAACATTATTTTGGAAATTTACATTGGAAATAACGAATTTAAAACATTTACTTTAGCGACAGCCTCCTTTGCTAGGTTACAAACCTAGCAATCTGCCCAGTGTCTCCAGATGCAGACAGATGCCTTAGAACAGACAGTTGTTCAAGAGAAGTTTGCAGTTGGGAGCGAAGGCAGCACCTCAGGTCACACTGCAGGCACAGGAGGCTTCATTTGGCCTTGCCAGCAGCCAGTCGGTCACACTGAAACCTTCACAGGACCTAGGCATCATCTAGGCTTTCCTAGGAAGCTTCAGTTCCCTTTAGAAATTATTTCCACAATTTTTCATTCAGATTGTTAGCCAACAGCCTCTAAAACTTTTTATAGCATTTTAAAAGCAAGCTTCCGCAAGCTTCCGCAATTCAGGAAAAGCAATGTAGTGTATTTTAGAGACACTCTACCTCACTCCACTTTGAATAAAGGAAATAGCTAAAACAGAAGCTCAGCATCATGTAAATATATGCCACAAACTAGACAGTCAATACACATGCAGACTAAGATATCTGAGTAAGTCTTGATACTGTTAAAAAAAAGCCCACAAGGAGCAACGACTTGGAGTTTGAAAGATTCCACCAAAATTCAACTCTAGCAACACTTTGAATGCTTTGGCACAGTTTTTATTAGCGCTACTAATCTCTTGCTGAAGCTCGCTCTTTTTTCCCCCCATCATTATTACTATTACTCTCTTGCTGAAACTTACCCTTTTTCACCCTGTATCTTCAATAAAGAAAAAAATTACATATTTACAAGACAGAGAGTGAGCAAAGCACTTCTAAAAATGTTCCTCAGCCTTCAAGTAAATAAGTTACAAGGCAGAATATAACCAGAGTCCAAACACTAACTAACAAAAATTCAGTACTTGGTATATTCTGCATACAATCCTTTTAAGTTGTGTGAAGAAAGTTGCAGAAAGTTCCAAGGCATGGTGACTAGAACACTTAAAATAGTGTACTGCTGCAGTGTCACTTTATAAATTATTATAACCCCAGCAGTAAAGGTAACATAGGAGCTGGCAAGAAAACAGGGAGACAGAGGTGGTTAGAACTTGCCTTCCAAAATGACCAGCAAATTAGAATTGTCATTTTGACAAATCTTACAGAACAGCAATTTCAGAAGGCAAAGATGTTGATGCTTTCCTGTGTGAGGGGGCCAAAGGCCCCTTAGGTACAAGCTGAGCACACAAAAACGCATGCAACTAAATCACTACTGATTTCTAAAATGAGCTCTGCCAGGCTTTCAACTTTACCACACACCTCCGTCATCCAAACCCTGGAGGGTTCAAGGCAAAGGTTATGTTTTGAAAAGCATGAACTTTACAAAAAAAAAAAAAATCCACAGAAGTTACCAAATGGTCTTTATCCAGGGCATTGCCCATATTGAAAGCTATCACTGTGTTTAAAAAACGGGGAGAGCTCAAACCAATTTTCAGGAAAACAGAAGATAGGTGACTGCCTGCCCTCCGTCTCCATGGGCTCATGCAATGCCAATTAATGAGACCTAAGCTAACACAAAAACATTAAGGACAAAATATTCAGATCAGCACATGCATTCCATAGTCAAAGATCCATGACAACCATTAATAACCCCACAGTAAAACCCACTGCACACTATACATGCATGGAAGTTTATTTCTGAGAGCAGGTGCCCACCTGCATGCACACCTTCTCTGTCAGGTCTCAGAAAACACACTCCCCGGGAAACTACCTAGCCTGTGCGCTTTCTTTTAACACTAACAGATGATTACTGTTTTTTTAAGTTCTAGTCCCTACCACGCATTTGTTCCGCAGGCAGCACAAAGCGTTAGAGGTGAGCTTGACAGCGCTGCGGAGGGCAGGCCCTGCGCCCGCCCCGGCCCCGCCGCACGTGTGGAAGCAGCGAGGGCAGCACTCGGCGCTACAGCAGCGACAACCCGGCGCACAGGGCGAAGCGGCGCTGACAGCGGAACGCCGTGTCCGAGGAGCCCGGCGGCACCGACCGGCAGCGTGTAACACGTGCACGGGCGGTGACAGCGGAGGACCGGCGGGGCTCCCGTCCCTGCGGATAGGCGTGCCGGCTCCATCAGCATGCACACGGGCACCGCCGCCGCACGCGTGTGGCCCCGGCCCCGCGGAGCCGCCGCCCCGGCGGGAGGGACGCTCGGTGCAGGAGCTGCCCCGCACAGGCCGCTCGAGCACCGGCGGAGCGTAGCTGTCACCACGGCCGGGCAGCGACGGCGCGGCACCCACCGCCCGCCGCCCCT